>OMLP01003341.1:11906-23266 GCA_900302685.1 Spondyliosoma cantharus | reverse complement strand
GGGAAAGGAGGAAGGGGGGGGGGGGGGGGAGAGAGAGACAGACAGACAGCAAGAGTACGTTTTGGGATTTCATCAAGTGAAGATAAAAAAGACACACATGAATATGCACATATGAGTTTAGTTTTTTGTTTTGCCTGTATAGTACATGGTGATCCAGGACTAAAGGAAAGTAGTATTTGCATGCTTGCATGAGAGGAAGACTGTCTTTGACCTGAGTAACCTAGTTTTTAAAGCCAGCTGAGTCACCTGTGACCTGCTGGAGTGGTGAACACACCAAACCAACATTAAAAAACAAGCGCCGACGTGAGCCTCCTTTTGCGTCGCCTCATGTCGTCTGTGTCCCGGCCAATAAGCTTAACTTAAACACACTGGAAAGGCCACAGCCGACAGCCGACTAGCTCGAATGCTCCGCGAATACGAATACCTCTCCGTACCGCAAGGTGGCAACAGTCTGTATTTGTCATTCGTTAAGCGAAACCATAAGACTGTGACTGTGTTTATACAAACCATTCTTATGATTCACTCCCACCAATACAGCAACTTCTAATCAAGAATACGGTAAATAGTTTTAAAAGGCGCTGGAAGTTTTTAGACTAGAGAAGAACATCTGTGAAAATTGTCCTCATGTGCGTGAGGAAACTCAATTTCCTGATCGGTTATGACAGCAGCATCTGAGCACACACTGCTGATGAAGCTACGATCAAACTGTAAAATTAGGCAGTGATGATAAAGTATGAATCAAGATTGCATAGCATATTTCTCACTTAACATGTTTTCAGAACCATATGGTAATGTACAATGTTTCTCACCAGGCCGCCGTGCGCACTAGCATGCACGCAAAACAGAGAAGCTCGGATTACAACAGAGACAGAGTGGCATCATTCTTTGTTCTTATATCCATACATAGCAAACTGTTGTTTGCTGCTATATCCATGCTCAAAGTATCATATTTTGCTTTTAAAGTTGATGAGTCCTGTTGTATTTGCACGATCTCTGGGAGGAGCGCTATCCTTGGAAGAAGTCAGCCAGTGGCGCAGCTGTCCATCACACAGCTGGAGACACACTTTGGGCCTTAACACTTGGTGCAGTGCTCGATTTGACCCAGGGCTGACCCTGTGTGTCTAAGAGTATTACACTATGTGTGCTTTGTCAGCACTTGGTCTGAACTACACCTACAGCGGAACCGTGAGAGATGTTTTTGGTTGCCTTCCATTTAAACAAGCATTAGTCATGTTTGTTCAAACCACGTGTAGAAAGCAGCCGTCTTGCTGCACGCCAGGGCATTTTCGGCCTTACAGCATGCAATAGCAAAACATGAGGACTTTATCATTGAGAACACCACAGTGGATTTTATGTATTTGTTACACATAACTCACATAACTGTGGAGAACTTGTTTTCACCCAACCTTAAACCAACCAGCGGTGCTGCTGCTACGGGCAGGTATTTCCATAATCACACACGTTCTGAAAAGAGCTGCTTATGGATTTTTATAGCAGTTATTATCCAAAGCACCTGCATGAATTTGATACTGAGATTTCAGGGTGCAATATTATCACTATCTTTGGTGGAAAATGGGGAAAAATGAAGCAGTAATGATCACATTGGATAGGAAAAATGGGTCGGGATAAGCAGAAAAGAAGATGAGAAGAAAGAAAAATAGCTGCAAGGAGAAAAGTGGAGAAGGTGGTGGGATGCATTTCCAGATTGCCAGAGGTGCACCTGAGCACTGTTTAATGATGACTCATGGGAAAACAAACTGTGGATCCAATGGGCTGAGGTCACAGCTGGCAGTCCATAGGGTGCTGCTGCTGCCATGTTGTGTCAAACTGCAGTGATGTGGGAAGACACCAGAGGACATCACTCTATCTTCTCCTAAAATACATTCTTGTGTTTCAGGCATTAAATGTTCATGAGAACATTAAGAGAATGCTTATGACTTTGACCACTGCTGACAGAGAGACAGTCAAATGGATGGACAGAGTAGCAGGAACACAGACTTACAGACAGACAAGCAGACTGGAAGTCAGTCAGAGGGGCAAGTACAAACACAGAAACAAGACAACAGAGTCACAAATGGCTGGGTGGATGGATGGATGGAGAGCTGAGTGAGGAATGTGGAAATGATGGATCAACTGATGGATGTGAGAGAAGACAGATTAACGCAGCAAATGAAAGACGAATGGAGTTTAATGACAGGATGCAGCAGCACACTAACACATTGACAGATTCTATTCACACAGGTGCAGCGATTGTTGGCTAAAAAAATGTTGTTGACTTAATGGAGCTGGACTCGATCAGGCACATGCATTTTTTCGACTAAATGATCTGATTCTCTTGGGTCGTCCACATGGTCAACAGTGAATGTCTCACCTGCCCGGCAGCTGGTGTTAGGATGGTGTGCCAAAGTGCAGAATTAGGAGAGAGTGTGTGTTTGCACTTACTCCCACTGACTTGCGTATGTGCTCATATGTTTGAATATATGTGCTTGTGTAAAATACATCTATGTCATTATGTGTACAAGCAGGTTTTGCACTCGTTCAGTCCAAGACAGGACATGTTTGGCCGTGACTAGAGGTCAAGTCTGGAGCCAAACTAAACAAAGAGGTGTATCTGCTTTCCCTGCAAGAAAAAAAAAAAAAACCTGGCAGCACCCTGGTGTCCACTGGATTTAGTTAAAACATGCTCTTTTGTGTAAACCTTGCAGGGTGTTTTTAATGTTAGCGCCTTGTGTAAATTGGATCATTTAATGTAAATGTTGAGTTTAGATACATAATTTTGTCATTTGTAAAGTTTACGCTGTAGACTAGCTGACTGCACCTAGGACAACTTGCCTCTTAAACAACAGTTGCTCTATTCTGAAAGCTCTGTAACTTGATGAAAATGTAAAGATGGTCTTGTGATAAACTGTATGTGGTATTAAAGAGTGTCCACATATGGAAGAAGGAAGGAGCAACCACACGGGTGGGCAATAGAAGATGTATTGTCTCATGAGGTTGTTACTGATGGTCGGCTTAAATGAATATCTCTGTTTTCCTTCTCACCCATGTCCGTCTGTCCACCCCCACCTCCCATTTCTGTCATCCCCGTGTTATTTATTGCCTCTGTCCTCAGTCCCCAGGGTTTATTTACCAGCTTTGAAACCCCTGTACCAAACATATGGGTGCGAGGTGGTGTATTAATGGGGTGTAGAAGGCAAAAGGATTGATTGGGGGACCAAGACCCCATCAGGATCATGGAGTGAAGTCTATATATTCTGATGCAGTAAGAGATCAGTCTTTGAAGAACTGATAGTAACCTTTATGGTGGACGGGATTAATTAGATTTTCTACAAATGTAAAAGAGATGAGAATCAGAGAGTAGTCAATCAAAGGAAAAACGTTTATTTGTATTTTATTTCATGTAATCTTGCATATGCATGTGCAACTGGATAACTATTTAAAAAATGTCTATATATGAATTTATATATATATATATATAAAAGTCTAATTAAATGTGTCGCAATGTTTTTGGGGACCAAAACTATTCACAGAACACAAAAAGAAAATTCAGATATGTCACAGAATAAACATTCACGTGAAACACTAAACTATACAAATATCCCTAACATATTCTGAGAAGTGTACTTTAGTGCAACAGTTTCATTTTTCAGACCCAGAAGCCATTCCACTATTTTGTTGCCTCTGCCAAGGAGGTTATGTTTTCGCCTGTGTCCCTCTGTTTGTTTGTTTGTTTGTTTGCTTGTTGGTTACTCAGCAGGATCACACAAAAAATACCGAATGGATTTCCGCGTGGATGGAAGATGAGTCTCGGTTCAGAATAGACCCCATGAACTTCTGATGCAGATCCAGATCAAGGGGTAGACAGAAGTTTTTATCACTTTCCTCAATGCTGTGAGACCGCTGGCTCTGAGGTGTGCTCTCAATTGAGTGTCATTCAGGTTCTGTCTCTGTTTGTTACAGGGTGCATCCACCACCCAAACATCCACACTCTTTTGCCGCTGCATTTGCTCTGAACATTGGTATTTGATGGAAATCATAAGAATTAGAATCATCCAATATAGACCAAACTCCTGGGGAAGCTGGTCTGCATCCTGCAGTTATATTGTGCCCTGTCATGTCTGGACATAAATGGACACTTGCTCACTTAATCTTTATAAGTTCTTGTGTCAGATATCTCACTCAAAGCAGATGTATTTGATGCATTTCACCACAGTGAACGCTTACAAGACATGGTGGTTCTGGTTTGGCTTAGACTTGATTTCATCATATGTTGTGAACATGTTTGTTGTTTTCTTCTGATGCCACACAGTCCTTCCAAAACTCCCTGTATATGTCGACTGGCAGTGACTGATTGTGAAATTGTGCCATTAAAGTCAGATTGATGCCTTCTTTCCTTGGTAACCAGTCCCACACACACACTCAAGCACACACACCCATACATGCGTAACCCCCACTCTCCTCACCCCATCTGTCGCCCATGAAATAAAGGTGCTGATGAGCAGTGCCTATCAGCAGATGCCATCTTGACCTTGTCATCGGTGGCTTGCATGGTCACAGAGAAGGGGCCTGACGGCTTCGTCTTTCAAAGGCTCTTCACCAGCCGCTACCTCCCCTCAAATTCCTTCGCTCTCCATCTCTTTATGCTACATTTATTACTTGCACTTAGATAATATCCTGTCTGATCGTTCTTTTTTTCCCTTTAAGGTCAAATTGCAGCGACTCTGAAACCACCAGACTTTGGAATAAGCAGAGGTGCTGAAAACTTGATGTCAACATCATGACCGCCATTTTTGCTCTTTCACATGAATTTTCTCAAAATGAGAAGCAGAACAGAGCTCAGTTGATGTGTCAATATCTTCTAAAATATACTATATTTATATTGATTTGGTGGATTAAGGTTGATCAATAATCAATAATATTTTATGTGTATACAGAGAAGAGTACTTTGGCATCCTCATGGGTAAAAACTACAACAAAAGGCTGTACATCTGTGCACACATGCGTCAGTCCATCTGGTTCTTGCTCTTTTCTGTACAAGAATCTGCATCCATGTTTGTCGGCTTTGTCTATCTAAACAGTGTGTTTGTGTCTGTGTCTGGCACACACTGTTTCATCTTGTCTGTGTGAGTGTTTGTGGGCAGTCAGTGTGTATGAGTCGAGCTAAAAGTGTCAGTGTCAGCATCGCAGCGAGGCGGCTCGAACACTGTGCCCATCTGGTCCCTGGATTCCACAGGAAACAGACGTCTTCAGAAGACACCTGGTACCTGTTTCCCCTTCAGACGTTTGAAGAAAAACAAACACCTGAGTGGGAAGGCAGGGGATTTCTCTCTGCTGGCCTCCATGACGTCAAACAAGGCCTCTGGTCCTCATCGCCCTGAAGCTGACAGTTAAATAAATAAAGTGAGAGATAGAAGCATAAAATGGACTTATTGCCAAAGAGGAAATACTGAACAAGTGCTGACTCAATTGGCACTGAAAATGACAATGAAAATCTGGAAGTAAATTGGGCCATATTTTGAGGTAAATCTGCAATATTTGAAAACCCACTGGTGAACAGTAGTAATCCACTTTCTAGCTAACATTATTGTTGGATTACATCTGCTGTGTGCTTAAAAAAATGAGTGGGTTAGCATACATATATGTTGATATTAAGAACTAATATATGCATTTCTTATCGTATCATGAAACAAAATTAAACAGTAATATTAGCTAGAAAGTGGCTGAATCCCAACGTTAGTTGCTGTCTGACAAAAGCAAATCGGTCATCAGATACACTGTTTTATCTTGAAAAATGGCCCAATGACTCTCCGGATTTTCACTGTACATCGTCTTTTCAGCTGCTGATCAATTTGGAAGCATCGAAATCATAAGGATTTGTCAGATCCTTATGTTTATACAGCTTGCCATCTGGATAACAGCACTACAACAGTTGAGCTTCCCATTCTGATTGTGACATCAGTGGAAAATGGCCCCTGAGTGAATATGGTCAATTCTCTGAAGGTGATAAATACTTGATGATTTTCATTTGATTTGTTTTGACCCTGGTAACAGAAAACAAACACTAGGATATAAACTCAGTCACATTGCTTAAAAAAATGTGTCCTCTCAGCAAGGATAATATCAGTTTGGTTTGACTGTGTTCACTGGAGAGCGTATACCTCTACCAAATACCTCTACTAGAAATTAGGGGTTCAAGTCGCAAATGTCATCACGATATGATATAATATCGATTCTTTAGATAACAATACAATATCTGCCAATATCACAAAGTCTGCCACAATACGATTCAATTCTATTTGATGCGATGCGATCGATATGAGATGATAACATATCCTCATTTCACTCAGTTTTCATTTATATCAACACAAAAAAAGGAACTAAAATATGAGAACTTGGAATTCACACAGCGGTGCCATTGGAATTTCAAAATGAAAGCGTATCTTGGTGCCAATATGAATCAATGTTTTCACTTTGTATCGATGCTTTCGGATCGTTGACCATTGAATCATTGTATGATTCTACACCCCTACTAGTAACAGTAAAGGAACCTCCTAGTAACCTCAACTTTAACTAATGTTAGTTGTATCTTTGTAGCTGGCTTGCTCACACGGGCTGTAGCGTGAACTCCATAGCTTCAATACGAGGATGGGACAGAGCTGATATGTGCCAAGGGTAAAACATTAAGCCAGCTGTTTACGGTCAGTAAATACCTGCAAACTGTTGGCTGGCTTATTGTTAACCTGAAATTTATCAATTTTATTTAAAACTACATGCAGAAAAAGTCACCTCTGAGAGACCTGGTTTGAGTACGGAAAGAAAGGTAACTGCTGATGAGCATTTATTAATATGTAATGACAAATTTATATAATGATATTTACTCATTGGTCAGGTCATCTACACACTTCAAGACAAGGTGATACCTTTTACCAAGTATTAACTATTAACATATATACATCATATGATCTTATATATATGAATCAGAGCAATTGATGTTGTAGGTTAATAAAAACAACAACAGTGTTGTCTGCCCTGAAAGAGAGAGAATTATTTTTTTAATCCAGTCAGTTTCAGTTGAGAACAAAGTTCACTCAGCTCTAATTTTCGTGCTCGTTGCCCACATCTCTCTATCCACCATTTCACCCAAATTGGAGCTTTTGCATCTGTTTCTTTGCAGGGCTGTGTGGCTTAATGAAGTCTACGTGTTATTCAGTGTGTTGTGTACTATTGTTACTCAACTGTTCGTAACTAGTTACGTGTGGGGCGTCTAGTATTTGAAGTTTCCATGATCTTCAGGTCCTTCTTAGCTGAACACTCAGTCCGTTGAGAATATCCACTAAACTGCTGCAGTTGTCTCGTGACACAATTGGAATGACTCAGCAGCATCATCTCCTGTGGGGGTGTCGGGAAAACAATGAGGCATCATCTGTTAACTTTCAACAGAGTTCATCATGTCACTGTAAATTTTCTTCTGGAATAGCAGGGAAAGAGACAGCAGGCCACCCATCTCACATAATGGTGTTCCAGGAACCTAATCTCAAAGGACTCACTAACAGTTCAAGATATGGTTGAAGTGTGATGGAGATTTTGGAAAGCTTCTTCTGCTTCTTCGCATGTGTGCTTGAATATGTGTGTGTTGGAGGCCAGTATATGATCTTGACCGAGCTGCCCAAGGGCTCAAAAACATAAGTTTCATGTTGTTTGATAAGATGAGACTGAGTATACCACTTTAGACAGCTGCTGACCCATGAGTCTTATGTGCTGAACTGTTTATGGACAAAATTGTATCGGACCGAATGACTCAAATTATGCTAGTGAAACAAGTCTTTTCACAGGAGTTGTGACATTAAAAAAACAATTATCCACCATTTGACAGATGCTTCTTTCACAATGTACGCTTATTGGAAAAAGTATTTTTGGGCTCCAGTGCATCACGTGATTTATGCAATTACGCGGTCTAGCCACCATGAAAGTTGTTTTCAAAGCCTGGCACTCTTTCTGGTGGCTTGGCGACAGCGGTTTTACTAGTTGCATCATACTAGTTTAAATGATATACAATTCATGGCTTGTGTCTGAAAACAGACACCCTCTGTTCATGTACCTACGGTAGGTAAAAAAGTAAGAAATTCAAATGTTTAAATCGAGAGCAGCCGTTTCATCTTGGCTAAGATAGGTTCTCAGTTTCAGTATCGGGACCAATCGTTCCATGGCTGTCAGCTGCAGGGCCTGTGACTGTGTAGGCGTGACGGCCACACACACTTCCTCAAGCAAGAACAGGCTTTTACTCCAGCGTCCGTAAAACTGACCCCCCCACGCCCCCATAAGGAACCAAACCAAATTTTATAGACATTGGTTTACTACTCTAACTCGTACACAACCATGGACAGGAACACACTAATGACCACATGTGTTTATAAATAGAAGGTTTGATTTCATTATATGGCATGTGCATGCATGACAACATGAAAGAGGAGCCGCTTTCCCTCCAACGGCTCCAAACTGTGAGGGACAAATGAGTTAGCATGGTGGTCACAACCACAGATCCACTGCTTCCTCCTATCATCCTGTTCACATCGGGCAGCCTCACCACACAGGAGGATGACTAACCCACTCAGAAATTAATCTAATTTAGCTCTATACACTACAGATGTAGCTTTTCTTTAAAATCCTAGTGCTGCACTGCCCCAGGAAGACTGAAAACAATATTCAAACCTGCTGATTTATTTTGGTTATTTAAAAAAAGTTTTAAAAAATACAAAAGTGCACATATTTGTCTGAGACAGGGAATCTTGGTACGAGCCCTCCCCCACCATGAGGAAATCTCCCACAAACAGATACACACTTATTCTGTCTTCATAACTCATGTGATGTAAAAACTGTACCAAGTGTAAGCCCATCTACTTGCAACTTTCTACCACACAAGCATTCATAAACAAAAGGGTTCAAATGTAATTCTCGATCCACTGGTGTATACCTGCACTCCAGGAAATGGATGCTTTCTATTGTCGCCTGGACATTTTGCTTTGAGCATTGATGTTTGTGAGCTAGTGGACCAGCAGACTGTTTTCTCACTGACTTTTGCACAGACTGCAGCAGTTTACTGCCAGCTGTGCCACACTGTGGCTCAGCCTCTTCAAATATCTTTTTCTTATTCAACACGTGCCTACATAGTAAATGCCACCTCCATTTTGTGGTTGTAACGAAATTCAACACTGATTCAATCAAACGTATTGCTAAAACTATGGTATAGATCTAGTGAAAGCAGGACTCAGTTGAAGGATCTTTGATTGCTAAATTTGTGAATAAGGAAAAAATGATGTGGTCAAACAACATTGAATAGTAATAGAATGGAGCAGAAATAAAACCTAAAACCTGGAAGTAAAGAAGTTTTTTTTGTTTATGTATTTATTTTGCACTTCTTCATCTTGAAGTCAGTAAGTTTTTTGAATAGGTTTAAGAGATTTTCACATTTTCTTCTACGACATAAAATCTGTCGTTGAGGAACCCCATTGACAAGTTTATAGCACTGAAGTGTCCAGTGCTTGAACACATAGAGCTCATTGTATAACAGCCTTAGAAATTTCTTACTGAGCAGGACGTTGCTTCTCCTACAATAAAGAAGTTAAGCACAGAATAAATAGAAAAGATGCCAAAATGATCACTGCAGACTGCAAATAGGCCTCAAAGTTTCGCTCTTGGCGCATCGCACTCTGTTTGAAAAGCGCAATGGGTTAATATACAGTAGTCACAGAGGGGGCGCTGCAGCTCATCTGTGCGCTTCTGCTTCACTGCCGTGATATGGAGAGGGCAGAAAAGAGCAGCTTGTGACAACTGCTACAATGCAAAAAAAACTCATGGTGCTCAAAAGAGTAAGATGTAGAAGTTCTGGTACTGCATTCCTTTTGCATCGGCCCCACTTAAAGCCCTGTACGTGTCTCAAAAAAAGCTTCTTGCTAAATGAGACAACAGCGTTTGTCAGGCACATAAAACATCATCACACCAAACAGACTTATATCAATATATGGTACAGTGTGTAGAGTATAGTGTAGTAGAAAGGTTAGTGGTGGTTCTGGCTAATGTAAGCTTTTCCTCTTTGGCGATTTCATCTACGCTTCAAAAATCATAACAGCTGTGTTCATCTGTGAAGATGTTCCTGCTTAATGAAACATGTAAGCATCACAAACTCCTGCTGGCCACAGAACTTATTTCCTCCAAAATCCAATTCATAAATCACACAGGCTTTTTGACGACAGAACCCTCAAGTTATTGTTGTGATTTTTGGTGACAAGAGGTTGTTGCTGTTGACGATCAGTCACTCTTGATCCATAGTGGACATCACTGTTCTGACTCTTTTCTCCTCAGTTATTCCAAACTGCTTGTGCTGACGCAAGTCCACATACGCAAGAGAACATTTTTTGTTTGAAAGGTCAAAAGCTTACCGGCTGAGTCACTGCTGTGTTATATCAATATATACAGCATAGTTTTCTGGTCCTAGTCCATCTCAGGGTACCAGAGATGCAGCAGTGCAAAAAGCCTGCAAAATGTTCATTATGCCGTCATCTGTAGGTGTTCCCAGGCTGCAAAGAGCCTCACAGGCTAATCAGTTAGGTGTAAAAGTTATAAAAGTACACTTCCTGCTGTTTTGTTGCTCTGTGGGCCATACCTGTGGGGATGTGCGTGGGGGATTGTCTGCAGGAGGGTCCCCACACAGCACATAACCAAGAGCCAAGTACAGCCAAAGTGTGTGTGTTTGTGCATCTCCTCTTTGACTACGAATGGGTTCATGTGGGTGTGTGTGGTAGTATGTAGCAGTATGTCTGTCTGACTGTGAGTGCATGTTGGGGATGGCCCGGGGTGGTTGACTGAGCTAGTAAACAGTTGTAAGAGTAGTAATTAAATACAGTAAAAGCTGCTGGTTGTGCTCTGCCACCACTGCCTGACAAAGCATAGCCCACCCCTGGAGACTTAGCATGTTAGCACGATATTAGCGTTAATGTGCTTTTATGGAGACATGGAGACACGGTGTGTGTGTGTGTGTGTGTGTGTGTGTGTGGTGGCCTGGGAGACTTCAGACTAGTTAGATTGCTTTTGTCTTTCCTCTTCCACTAGATGATTTTTAAAAGGTTTGATTCATGTGAAATCCAGCTTTACTCACCATTTTAACATACCAATAAAAACAGAAGGAAATCTTATCATTTTCATTGTCTTTTACAACAAAGAGCATACGTCTGATGAGTTGTCTGCAGACCTATTTCAATTGTACAAACAATGTATGCCATGGATATTATTATCTTTTTTTTCTTGTTTCCCACATTAAAAATTGACATGTGAAAATGTAATATTCTTCTTAACCACACTGACGC
>OMLP01003335.1:18445-30938 GCA_900302685.1 Spondyliosoma cantharus | reverse complement strand
GGTCACGGCCAGCGGACTGTCCGTTGGCCGTGACCGAGCCATGTCCACTAGCTAAGTTAGTCTAATGCTAGTTTGACTGAAGTTACCAGTATTCAGTTACTGAATATTATAATACTTAATCGTCATTATCTGCTCCACTTACTGTCTTGCTTTCTTTTTCTTCATTCTCCTTTTTTCTCTTTCTTTTTTCGTTTCCAAAGAGATAACTCATCATCTTTCTTTATTGACTCTCAACGCCAACTTCAATAACTTTAATGTTAATGTTACCGTACGGTGTATCATCCAAGTTAGACGGGGATGACATGGGGCTCCTTTAGGGAGGTTTCCTACTGACATGTCATTGTAAATCGTGTTTTGGGAGTGGGGGGGCCCAGTCTACAACCATAGACTGTATATGGTTACAACATGAGACATTATTTTGGGGTACAGTTTGTCAGACCTCGGGGGGCCCCGTAAATTACGGCCTGGGTCCGGGAGGGGCTACAACGTGAGACATTGTTGTGGGGTACAGTTCAGTACAGTACATCTTCTTCAGTTGGATGCATGCTGCAACCCATTTTTGTTAAGCAAAAAACATACCTGACTTTTCATCAGAATGGAAGTGAGCAGATAATGACTGAATTTTCTTGCAGCACTGTAGCATTAAAGCTCCATATTTGGATAAAAACATTGATATATAGTATATTTCAACAAATTTTCCTGTAATTGTTGCCATGCAGTTATGTCATACATAGTACATTATTTTACTCATATAAGTAGAGACATTTGCTATATTTATGTTTTTTTTCCTGGATAAGACGATGAGGTGGTATCAGTTCACCATGTGACTGTGCAGTCTGCAAAGCCTTAACAATGATGTCTATTCACTAGGCTTTGAATCAGACATTGGAGAGTGGGAGTGATGAGATTTAACTCAAGAGGGTCAAAAAGTCAGTCTGTTGGTCAAACATATATAGTACAGTAGCGGATGAAATGTGTCCCAATATATTGTAATACTTTATGTTTAAATATGTCCCTTTTCACATTTAATTCTTCTGCAGTTTATCTGGAAGTGACATTTTTATGACTTCATATATGATTATTGTTTATTGAGTGCCATCTGTAAGTAAAATCTCCTTTCCTTCTCTTGCTCATTTTCTTCATGACTTGGTACAAACAGGGTTCCCATTCTTTCTTTTGTCCCTTACATGAAGCATGTGTTTTTTACGTAATAACTAGTGAAACCTCCACCATGTGGGCTCAGCCAGGTTTTAATTAGTGGGTGAGATGAAGGTACCAGAATGCTGCTTGACATGATCTTTGACCCTAGACTGGTACCACTTAGTAACACCTCGCCCCAGCAGTTCCTAGCCCCCTCCTTCTTGAGTGTCTGCCTTCTACTTCTTTTTTTCTTTATTGTTACCGCCAAGAACTAAGCCTGACAGGCAAAGTCCCAACTCTCAGCATAACATGTGTATATATTAAGACGTGATTTACATTACTACTTAAAGAATCCATCCAAAATCGAAATTCAGTCGTTATCTATTCACCCCATGCAAGTGAAAAGCCAGGAGAAGTTTTGTAGCAAAACAGCATTGCAGCATTATCCTAAACAACTGAGATAACTGGGAGCAACCCAAAAAAAAGAGGCCCTGAAATCCCAAATTGATTTTAAAAAAACCTTATTCACTCCCTTTGTCGAGTTCATGTACCCACCGCAGACAGGGTGCGCGTTTTAACTCTTTCGTTTTAACAGCTACAGTGAATATATCAGATTACAAAAGCATGTATATAATGTATTTTCAAGCTGAAGCCTTTTTCTACTTTTTTCAGTATTTTTCTTACATTTAAAAATAAGTCCCCAGCTACTTCATTTCTTTAAGAGAATGCTGCAACCTTGTTTTGCTCCAGAAACGTTCTGAAACTTCACCCAACTTTTCACAGTGGTGAGTAGATGAAACAATTTTTGGGCAAACTCATGCTTTAAAAGCCACAATACATTTATATATCTGATCCATTCCACACAAGATGGCATTAAAAAGAATATGATTTTAAGTCACCAGTGTCAGTCTCTGCAAAGTCTCCTCCTATGGAGAGACTATAGATTACTCAGGAATGTGTTAAACATGATCCTTGTTCATGTGTTTGCCAAGGACTTTTTCCACTGACCTTAACCAGCACAACAACTTTTATATACAGATTTTTTTGTTGCTTTATTTATTATTACGGTTAGTACCATCACTGCAAACCAATTTATATTCACTTGGTTGTGGCTGACTGTGTTTAGGATTTGGAAAATTGTAGTGAAAGCTCAGGCCCAAATGATATTTAACTGTTTAAGCTGGGAAATGTGATCCATTGTCGTCATAGCTCAAAATCTCTTAAAGCTATTGTTCAACCATGAATTTGATAACAAGAATGTATACAAGTCATGTAGTCTGAGTTAAAATGAGGTCCATCACATAAACATGGTGTCCCAACAAGACCTGTCCCTGTATGAACTTCCTCATCTCCCCCTTTCTCCTCTTGTTGTCCCCCTCTTGCGTAACTGACTTTGTTTCCATCACTCAGTCTTCTACAATGTCTGACGTTTGTAAGTGAACATAATCATTGTTTATGTAGTGGATATAATCTCTCCTGGCACATACGTTATAATTGGTGGAGTATTATAAGATTAGCCCTTTGAATTAGCTAATGGAGAGTGACCAGAACAGGGTTATACTGGGATCCAGCCTTTTTTCATATCAAACTGTTTACCAGATGACCTCTGAGATATCCAAGGGATAAAGGCTCAGGCCAACGGCTTTCATGTGTGTTAGAATTTGAAATGATGAGAACTGGCAGTGATGCGATGTGTTTTGACGTCAAAAGCTGGTTTAGACACATGGTAGTAGTTAGAGTGGTAGTAGGGCTGATAAGATCGAGTGGAGGAAACATAAACTATGATTCACCACGGAAGGAATTTAAGTCAAAGGAGAAATGTTACAATGAGTAAAATATTAACTTTGGATTTTCTGTTTTTAGTCACACAAACACACACACACACGCACACACACACACACACACACACACTCACACACACACAGACAAACACTCTTTTACTGTTTGTTAAATCACCTTTAACACCCCTGCCAAAAATGTCTCTTCTTCTTTATTGTCAGCAACAATAATAGCTGACAATGAAAATATTGCTGCCACTCTGGCTCTCATTGATGTGTGGCACTAAAGCCGACGTCTCAGTATCGACCACCTTGATGTCTCACCACTCATTTTTCCCTCCCTATCAGGTCGCTGCTTTCTCAGCTAAGTGGTTGATATGTGTGGGCGCCAGCAACCCGTCTCAGACCATGGAGAAGATTTTAAATCAATAAATGCAGTGTGGGTGTGTCTATGTGAGGATGTGCACATCCAATAGTTGGTCAGAGGAGTATGCCCTGACATAATGCCAGTAAACAGCCGATAATGTAATCACTAAGACAATTTTTTTTCTTGACTGCAGAGGCTCACACAGGCAACCTCGGCTTGAGAAGCTGCATAATATTACATAACAATACTGTACAGCTCTTTCAGCCAGGAAAGACCTGCTAAAACCTTGGCACTGGCCTGCAGTTTATTTCTACACTGTTTCACTGTAGCTAGCTAGACAAGCAGCCAGCAAAAGTACCAATTTCACAGCTATGTTGTAAGAGGATACCTGCCAGTGTTTTGCTAGTGGACAAATAAATTGGATTGTGATCATGGATGAGTCGCCAGTCAGTCAACCAGGCATGACTTACCGAAAAATACTGCTATAATCCCACTTAAATGATCAGTTAGCCCTACATTTAAAAGAAACACTTACCTTTAGTGGTATCCAGTTGTGCAAATTCCATTAGTAGTATTTGCTAAGATTACCCCTACTAATGTAATCTGAATATTTCACAGAACACATACACAACTGTTTCCATGGAATTATTTCTCCAATAAAAAGTTAGTTTAAAAGTTTAAATTTAGATGAAGTTTAAATATAGGCTTGAATGAATTAAAGAGGACCGTTGGGCCTTAGCAAAGGTATGCCCTCTTCTTAGTGACATACTAGTTTATAATGATGTGCAATCCCATTATATTGGTATGCAACAGAAACCTCACACACCTCAGAACCTGGAAAATTGAAACTAAAACCATTTGTTTGGCCAGATACTTCTAGACAGTTGGCGAAAAGACAAAAGCTTAACCACTAATTTAGCCAACTTGTCAGCAGGTGTATTGATCTGTATCCTTGTCATGATGCCTGGTTACACATGACTTTATGCTTTTGCTGCAGTATCATTAGTCAGAGAGGGAGGCAGTCCTTAATCCCTTAACTGTACCTCAACAGCTCCAGCCCAACATGGAAAAGGAAGCTCTTGACTCTGACCGACATCAGTATAAACCGATTGTATAGTTTTGTGTGCTGCTTGTGTATCTGCTTGTTTTGTGTATTTGCAGCAACGTTTGTTGTGTAAGTGGTTATACAATGTGATGATGGTCATGCAGGAGACAGAGATTATCTGAGGAAGAGGTCAGCATCCCATAACCTTCTTTCATTAGTTGCATCGCAGTGCCCTCTGTGTACATTTCCTGCTTAAGTGTTAGCAGACAGATGGACAGTCACAAACATCATCAGCTGTTAATCATAACAGCTGTTGCACTATTTCATAACGTTCAACAGAAGAAAGAGCTTTGATGCATCTGTTGCCTAAATCTTATTTTTTTCTTATTAAAGTTCATTATCAATGGCTGTAAAAAGTATTGGTATTTATGAGGCTAGGTGAAGTGAAAGTCTTCAATTTACAACTTCTCAATTGGGTTGGAAAACTAAGAGCTACTTTTTTCACCTTTGAGCTTGACTTTAAAGCTACAAATTAACCTTTACTGGTGCAATGCTTTAAAGCTGTCTTAAAGATATGAGATTGTCTGCTGAGATCTTCACACAGGGATAAGTCATTGTGTCTGTGTTGTAACCAACAGGTGTTCAGAAAGGCTGCTTATGTAACAATGGAGGGCTTACTGTATCAGATGGATAAAGCTATCAAAGCCATCTAGATTACGAAGCAAACACAGCTATTGTGGGTGTGATAAAAGTGTGGTGTACTGTGTATGATTTAGTACTTAGACTAAATGTCCTCACAAGCAAAGTTCACAATTCAAACATTGTCTGTCCTCACAACATACACAATATAGTGCATGAAGGTGTTTTATACACACATCAGCCTCCTGGACAATGTTTCGGCCACTAGAAAATTATGCATAATTTCAGGCTCAATGCCCTTCACTTTGGTGACGTAAAGTTTATCTGACTAATGCAGTTGCACATCTGGCTCAAAGACTATTGTTTAACTAGAAATATCGTCTACGTAACCAATACTACCACAGATCTCTATAAACATGACTGCCTCCATCCAAATCATACAGGATCTCTCAGTCTTTCATCTAAATGTCAAACTCACACTTCCTTCCAGCAAAGCATTCAGTAACTGAAGGTCAGTGAGGCCATTTCTTAAAGGATAAGTTTACCTAAAAAATTAAAATGCAGTCACCTTTTATTCACTCCCATGCCAATAGAAAGTCGGGTATAGTTACAGTTAGTTCAAAAGAAGCAAAACAGCATTTTTAACTTTCTCTAAACAACTGAAGTGAATGGGAACTGGTTTTAAAACATTAAAAAAAGGACTGAAAGAAAATATAAAAGAGGGTGGTTATGTTCATGATCGGGATTTAGAAATTATAAACTTTCCTTTATATGTCTTTAAATATGCATTCATGTTCTCTTCTAATGTCTTCCCTCACTTGACTTCTGTGTACCCAGGCGGTGAACTTCTGGCAAGTGCTGGTGATGAACGATGAGCACACAGAGCGTCGATACCTGCTCTACTTCCTGTTGGGCTGGGGACTTCCTGCTGTCGTCATTATTATCCTGGTCATCGTCCTGCTCGGTGGCTTCGGATGGACGATACACAGCATATACGGGCTGGTGCAAGGAGATGTGTGAGTGGACAAAGCAAAACACATACTTACAAACAAGTGGTGTTCAGAGAATGAAAAGGAGGTGGAGCTGACCCAACACAAACATAATCTGTTTTTGTATGAGGACTCGTGTGTTTTTGACTTCAGTTTCTTTTTCAGGCTTAGGTAAATTCCACTTCAGGCTAGAGTAGAGCAAACAGAAAACACCTGATGCAGTGACATCATGAGAGCTTGCCCAATCAGCTGGATGACTGAATGTGTCTCCTCATATAGAAACTTGAGTCTTTACCCTAGAGGGGGAGGCTTTCACACAGCACAGCGCAGAGTAAAGGAGAAACCCTAAAGAACCCTTACAATGTGTGGCTTTGTGTGTGTGTGTGTGTGTGTGTGTGTGTGTGTGTGTGTGTGTGTGTGTGTTAGAGCTAAAAATAACCCTGTGCCATCTATGTATAGGGCACTTGAAACCTAGAACAAAACAAATGGCGTCACTTTTTAAAAACCTGCACAATGCTCCCTACTCAGGTGTGTTCATGCTGAAGTGTGTGTTTATATGAGTGTACTAATTGCCAAAGTAAACTTGTACATTGCAGTGTATGTGCTTGAGTAGGAGATCAAGTATGCGTGACAGGGAAGATGATGTTTGAACCCTTAAATCACATCTAATATTAGCCTGTGGTCTTAGGTGTGGCCCGTATGTGTGTTTCCTGTGGGTGTGTGGTGCGTGCGTGTGTGTGTGTGTGTGTGTGTGTGTGTGTGTGTGTGTGTGTGTGTGTGACAGTGAGTGTATACATGAGACATTCAAGTATACAGAGGAGTATTCAGATTTCCTGGAAGCGTACCTTCCTCTTGAGGGAATGAAACAGCCTTTGAATTTCCTCTCTCTCTCTACATGAGTGTAAACAGGTCACAGTCTTGTTTCCTCATGACTCGAGCTGCCTCAGTTTTACCCTGCCTACGTGCAGACAGGTGTCAAGCTTAGGTCTTGCGTTTTGTGTCGTAGTGATTGTATTTTTATAATCATGTAATATATAGTCTAAATGCTAAAGAGGAGGCTGTGTCCAGTCCTAGTCTGGTGTCCGGTCCGTCGATGGATGTGACTTCCCCCATGATCTGAGGTTGCTGTGTGAGCTAACTACAGTCAGCTTATAAGGCCACTTTGCTCCACAGCTACCTTAGCTACTTGCTAACGACAGTTTGTCGCTACAACTGTAGCTATTGCTATAGCTACATCAAAGACTATGGTGAGCAACAGTTAGCCATTATGCTGCCCATTTCTTACAAATTATACCCTGAACAATATTTAGGCCTCCCTTACTTATTAAGTTACTCGTTACCTATGGACATACATGGGCAATAAGCAGAAGTGATCATTAAAAATGGATTTGATATCAAGTTTTTACACTTCCTTATCCATTCAATGACTTCAACTTATTCGGGGTTGAGTTGCAGTGGCAGCAGGCTTAGCAGGCTATTCCTCAGCAAGGTTTTCCAGCTCCTCCTGGGGGATCTTGAGCTGCTCCCAGGCCAAATGAGATGTATAATCTCTTCAGCGAGTTCTGGGTCTCACCCAGGGATGTCCTCCCAATTGGTCGTGCCTGGAAAATCTCCAAAAAGTGGCACCCAGGAGGCATCCTAATCAGACGCTAGAACCACCTTAGCTGGCTCTTTTTGACATGAAGGAGAAGCAGCTTTATGGCACCCTACGGAGGAAACTCATTTCAGCTGCTTGTCACAATCTCATTCTTCCTGTCTACACAGTTCATGGCTGTAGGATGAGGGTTGGATTGTAGATACTGACTGATAAATCAACATTTTCGCATTCCGGCCCAGCTCCTTCTTCACCACGATGGTTAAACTGTTCCTTACTAATTCTTATTTGAGTCTAACATGGTGACCTGTGTTACCTGGATGGACTAATGCATGGCTTGTTTGGCTGCTTTATACCTAGACTATAAAGTTCAAGTAATTTCCTGGAGACATTCAAACCTCATTCGTTCATCCCATGTCAGCTGTTTTATAGTCTTACCTGTGGAAATATTAATTCACAGCTTTCTTGTTCTGCAATCACAATATGTAAGGCTGCCACAGAAGGATGTATATCTCCTTAAGATAGACATAATTAATACAGTACTCTTTATGTTCAGGTTTTCCTTAAATAAGGCCCTGAGCTTAAGTTAACCTTGACCTAAAACTGCCATGAATATAAAAAAGAAAATAACAGCAATATTTCTATAAAACTCACCCGTAAGAGGAATTGCTCATTTAATTTATTGGCTCCCAAACCATGAAGTAAGTGAAATGGGCCTCTCGATAGTGTTTTTTTCATCCACTATATTTCACTTTTTTGTGAGACTCCCAGTACAGTAGGATCTCATCCTCCCACAAGGCCACAGCAGAACCAAATATCCATATTACAGCGTGCTTACACTCTCAGAGTCTGGCTGTCTTGCTGGGACAGGGTGATGCAATGCTTTATTTGGCATACCTCATGTAATGTTATGACTAGCACCGCTCCAATTATTCCTTTGCGATTAGTCAAGCCTGCGGTGAGCTCCTATCTGTGTTTCATGCTCCCACCAAACCAGAGGCTGAGCTTGTTTTGTGAAAAGGACAAAGTCACATGATAGTTGTTTAGTAGTTGCAGTTAATACGAGGATGTTGATTTTCCCAGAGAAAAGTCATTTTTTTTGTTTTAATAGAGAAAAAGACTTCTGATTGGACAAGAGCTGGGAAAAACTCCTGAGAAAACAGGAGACAGATAAACAGTAAAAAAAAACTGAGTCGTACTGACTCACATGAATAGATAGATATATTGGAGAAAGACAAATAACTCAATCATAATTGTATAATTTGTAATTTTTTTTAAAGAAATTTAGACTTAGACTTAGACATGACTTTATTAATCCCCTTGGGGGGTTCCCTCGGGAAAATTGAAGTTCCATATCACACACAGCACTGTTAAATATACATATACATAAATAATATAAAATAAAATAACGCTAACAATAGAGGAAAAATATATATGCAAATATATATATACACATGTGTGTCTGTATAATATATATAAACTGTACACAGTATTTACATATTTCATTCTAACCTTTTATTTGTATTGCAAACCAATTGTCAAATTAATTTGAAGCATGAAAGTTTCAAGATATAATTTACAAAGCCCAAGGTGTTCTAAGATGCCAGTCTTCTGCGAGCTGCCTCAGCCATGGCTCGTAACAACATTCTGATTTGCTAGAGGGCCCCCTGACCCTACAAAGTACATGTGTTTACTTCCAGGTAGAAAGATAGCTGTAGCATGTTAACAACTTTGACAACTTGTGCTGAATGTTAGATGGAATTACATGACCGACATCAGGATTGGTTATGCTTCGAACTCTCTCAAGCCTTGGCTGAGGCATGTGTGGTGCACCAAAGTCAAAGAGGTTTTTTTTAAATCTCCTTGATGTTTAAAGAACATGATGGTGTAGGAGCATTAGTTTATATTGTTTGGACTTTAGTTTGCCCCCAAAGAAATGGTTGTTAGACAGGATCAGAACTCACATAACGACCCTCTTAGCGGATAAAAATGGATCATGTTGTTTGCCTGTGGAAATGCTCTTTCATCCTTTAAATAGAAAAAGCATTGGCCTTTGACCTCATATATTTTTCTGCTCTAGCTGCAGGGTGACCTGGTTGTTCAGAAGATTTAAAAACATGCATATTTTGCTGAAGACAAAAAACTGCTGTTGAGTAAGACGGCTGAAGCCTTAGGTGGGCTCAGGGCTTTCACGGCCAGATCCTGTTTGTGAAACTTGAAGTCTTAGCTTTAGTAAATGTAGAGCAATATGGGCTTGTAATCTGTTTCTGTTTTGTATAGCTTAAGCTTTAGCTTTCTCAATGCTTGTTAGCATGACTTCCCCTTCCTGTTTTTCCATTTCCTCTTCTTTCTACATACACTGCAACAAAAAACAATCACTCATACTGTCCATCCCTCTTCTAGGTGCTTCATCCCAAACATCTATGCTGCCCTGTCTACAGCGGTGCTGGTGCCCCTCATCTGTCTGGTTGCAGTGCTGGTTGTATTCATCCACGCCTACCAGGTTACTCAGCAGTGGAAGGCCTACGATGACATTTACCGGGGACGAACCAACAGCACAGGTACACATACTCAAATAAATGCAGATAAATGTAAGACTAGATTTGAGAATGTACACTCCTGTGCTTTCACTTTGAAAACAAGTAACCTGCTGCCAGAATGCCCTCAGGAGCTGGACTCTATCCACCCCTATTTTTGGCTTAAAGTTTTAGCCCCTATTTTGCTCAGCTTACAGGCTCTGTCTCTGTCTGCTGTTTGTATACCCAAGGGATCCATGATACAGGAACAAAATATTACAATACCTGCTTTTCTAAATGCAATACTGCTGACAATAGCAGTTTTATTAAGCCACTCTACTTACATAACTCAATGGCACGATCTACAAAGCTGAATATAGTTTAGCAACCAGTTTAAAGCCTTTAATACGTAGTTTAAAGTATGATGGTATAGATATGTTATAAACATTTGGAAATTCTTTGGGTTCATATAGCAACTCTACAGACTCTCTACCATATCCAGTGTGTTCCACTTGCATATCTGCAGTGTTAAATGGAGCCAATGCAGTATGATGTGTGGCAACAACCCTCAACTTTGTACAAGATTCTCATTTGCAGAGATATGACCAACATTATGGTCAGAATGAATCATTCAGATTTATTTAGTGCAGTAAGTCACTTGGCCCACACATGAAGATCCTAGCCAAGCCACTTTGGTCCCTCAGTATCATGGCTGTAATCAGTGGTCATCGGTGAGAATCAGCAGGCTTTAGCTTGTTTTGCTCAGTCGAGGCCCTCCAATGACAAAGCAAAGCCTGAATTAGTGCCAGTCCTTTGGCTGGCAAGCAGTTTACCCTGCACTCTGTGTGTGGCCTCCGAAGTAGCACAGGAGACCAAAAACAGTGCTCTGCTGTGCTGCAGGTAGGTGTGCATCATTAACAAGACAGCAATACTTTGTCTTTCACAAACAAGGCTGAGGCTGGGGGTCAGCTTGTAGGATTAGTAGAAAGGTAGGCAGTCTGAGCAGTAAACAAGGTTACACCAGCTTCTAAAACATCTTGTTCACCCTGAGAGAGCGAGAGAGAGAGAGACCGAGAGAGGAAATGCAGGGAAGGTAGGAACTGCACACACTATTCAAAGCAGCAATCTAAAGACCCGACAGAGTGTGTGTGGCACAGTTCCCCTGGGGTGTGAATATGTGTGTCCTGTTCTATGTACAGCAGCTGCACTGTGAAAAACCTCCTCATGAATGGGAATACAGAGACACAAAATGCGACAGCGACATTCTTTATTAAAGGTCATGCAGCAATGGATCAGTGTTGGATATACCTTTTAATAATATGCCCAGATAAAATTATAATCTGCAATCAGAATAATGGCACAATACCACCACATATACATATGCATGTACATCATATACTGTATATGGATGGACAGAGCATACACACAAACAGTATGTAATGCACTTAGTAGCAGTTTTCTTTCCTTTTTCTTTATTGTAGCATTTGGCAGAGTTATATATCAGTACTGGCTTTGTCTCAACATGTCCAGAGTCCAAAGAGGCATAAAACTTTAGGGAAAGGCCTATAAGATTTTATTGTTCTAAACACAGACTACACCTCTGGTACTTCCCTGGACTTATCTACAGTTTGTCAGAGTTAGTTTAAAGACCCACAAGGACTGTTAAAACAACTCTAAACAATTTCAGCCCTGCAGTGTGCAATGATCAAACAAAACACCAATCATAAATCAATCAATCAATGTTCCTTGATATGTTAATCAGATGCATTTTAAAGGCTCTTTCTGTGGTATCACACCTTACCTCTAAACAGGCCAAATGACATCTAATCATTTTGTTTTATTGGTTATTTATTGGTTCCGGGCTATTTTCAGATGGGTACCTTAATCACTCTAATAAATCTTGCACAAATCTTGTGTGTGCTTTGTTTTGATGTTACCATTTTTGCAGCACCGGGCACCCCAGTGGCTCTATTGCTAGAGTGTGCACACAGTGTACAGAGGCTGTGTCTTTGCAGCAGCAGCCGAGAGTATGAGTCTGACCTTTGGCCCTTTGTTGCATGTCATCCCCCCTCTCTCTCAGTCTTGTTTCCTGTCACACTCCAGGTTGCATTATCCAATGAAGCCACGAAAAAGGCCAGAAAAATTGTCAAAACAAAAAGATTTGTGCAGAACCTGTCTGATGACAGTTAGTCTTTATATCGGCAACATTTTCAGTTGCTGTGCTTACTGCAGAAAAAAATTATGTGATAAGCTCATGTGCTAATCAGTGTTCGTGTGTTTGTGCGTCTGACTGTGAGAAACCCACATGTAAAACTCACAGGGCCGTGCAGGATATATCAGCACTTCTGACGTCAATGAAATCAAGCAAATGTACCAGTGTGTGTGTGTGTGTGTGTGTGTGTGTGTGTGTGTGTGTGTGTGTGTG
>OMLP01003328.1:27587-38621 GCA_900302685.1 Spondyliosoma cantharus | reverse complement strand
ATATATATCTTTAGGCTTTATGGAACCAACTATGTCATTCAAAAAAAGAGAGAAAAAAACAACTCATGATAAAAAATGCAAATATAGGGTAAAATAAATCCCAAACATCCTTCACTTTCATTGCTGATATCTCATCACAGAACCATTTTAAGACCTCACCTGAAGC
Organism: Spondyliosoma cantharus; assembly: GCA_900302685.1. Taxonomy (NCBI): domain Eukaryota; kingdom Metazoa; phylum Chordata; class Actinopteri; order Spariformes; family Sparidae; genus Spondyliosoma; species Spondyliosoma cantharus. Next base: position 38,455 of record OMLP01003328.1, on the reverse strand, counting down.
ACTGACGGTCCAGCTGCTGCTTCCTCAACCTGCATCTGTTCTGGATTTCTGAGTTTCCTGAATGTATTTCAAAATAATGCATCAATGAATAAAATGTCATCTTTTTATCCATTACACACACTTCACCTGAAAATCTGTTCCTGATTCATCATCAGCTGCTCTACATTTGTAGCTTCATGTTGCTGTTTTTCCTGTGCAGTGATTCATAGCTACAAGCCAGTTACTCACTAGTTTAACCCTTGTAATTGCTAACATTGGTTGAAAGACTAGAGGGGACACAGTTGCCTACGTTCACTAGACTAACACCTTAATAACACTTTCCATAGTAGAATGAGTGTTAATGTTCGGAGGCGCATTGTGTGGGCAGTTAGCTAACTAACAACAGCTAGCAGCTAGGCTACTACTTACTCTCTGGGTGGTGAAATAGCTTGGGATGTTTCTTTTCTTTTCGGTGGCATTTTCTATCTACAAAGAAGAAACACGGGCAAATATGTTGAGGCCAATCGAAATACTGATGTGAGGATTTACTTTCATGATTTCCTGGTGTATTTACGTCAGCACAGTCTGCAACAGCCAGCCTGATATCTTCACCTGAACTTCTTCATGTGAAGTGAGTGACAAGAGAGGCTTTGATGCTTTCATGTGCTGAGAACGTGAAAACTCTTCAGCCAATCAAATGGCAGCATATCTAAACGTGTTGCCTTGCAGGTTACACTGAAGATTGCGATGAGAGGGCACGTCGGAAAAGTAGTTCTCTACATGCTTAATACTACGAATGAGTTTACGAAAAAATATTATATTCAATGCATTATGTAAAAAAAAAAAAATAATCGTTAGGATATTCAAATATATCAAAATATTGGTACGGACAACTCTGTCTGTCCCAACTTTGGTTGTGACTTGTCCCTATCGTCACTATGCAAACTTACGCCCTTGGCCAGAAATAACTTACTGATCTAACTGAAGTGTTCCGTATATTGGTTCATTGTCTCATCTCTGCCACATTCTGATTATTTTTTCTCTCTCTTTTTGCAGAAAGGAGTAAAAGGAAACTGATAAATTGTAGACCATTAATCTAAAGTGGAAAATATTGAATTGGGGAGGGCAACAACAAGCCACTCAACAACAACAACAAAAAAAATGAAAACAAGCTTGTAGGATGCTGTTTTGTTGTATTGTTGTAAAGTAAAAACATGTAATTATTATAATGATTTATTGAAAGTATTATCACAACCCTGACAGTGCTCATTTTCTCTCATCTACCACATTGTTGACAATCTTGTACCTATCATCTGGCATTAATTATGACGCGTTAAACCATAAACTTAATCATAAACAGCACGGTCGTATCCCGTGTTCCGCAGTTTTAAGTAAATGAATTTTCTCAGCGATGACGCGCGCTGCTCAGAGGGGGTGACACTGAAAAAGAGTTGAGATCTGAGGGTGACACAACACCTTGTGGTTGGTACTTCCCATTTGTAACAGATCAAACGTGCACCCCAACATGTGCGCCAGCTGAAACCGTTCCTCCTTCCTGATGTCAGCGAGGGAGGGCCAGACAGGGTGGGGGAGGACTGGCTAATTGAAAACAGACCAGAGGGGAGGTGATGTTTGGCTTCCACAGACTCTTGATTTGCTCTCAAAATGTTTCTTCTTTTCCCTGACTCATTATGGCTCTCTAACTTACCAGAAAATGTTTTGTTGTAGTAAATCACATCAGAGCTTCGAGATCCACTGATTACAGCTGTGATAGAATATCCATGGTATGTTGTCTTGGAGACCAAAGACGGGATAATACCATAGAATCTGATGAGTAACGTTGAAGAGGCTCTTGAGGAAATCAGACACTTTTACTCATGTGAGAAAATATCCTTGTCTGCCAAATCACTGTTGTTTTAAGCGCCGTCAGAAGCCTTGACTCACTGACTATCTGGCAGAGATTCAGGCAGATACTCTCTGTTACGATGTGTGGGAGGTGTTTCCTGATGATGCCCGTGGTCTTGTGGTCATCTAGTCAATGTCTAGTCTTATTGCGCAACTGCAGCTGAGTGGAAGCGGAGGTTAGAGTTTATCATATTTTAAAGGATGAGCAGATAAAGTTTTAGTCTGTGTTGCACTGAAAAGACACAGCTCTTCTTAGAGCCTCACTTAACATTAATGAGGAGATACAGGACTGATGCAGGAAAATGACTTGCAGTGGTGGAAGAAATATCCAGATCTTTATTCCTCCAGTCGTTCGTCTCTTTCAAACGCAATATTTCACCTTGAGGGAATTTCTTCAGATTAGTCAGAGAGGTCCATCTGGACTCAAGGATGAATTAGCTAACTAGTTTGGAAGTTAAAGGTCAAGGTCAGTGTGACCTCAGAAAACACATTTTTGGCCATAACCTTGAATTTCACACAAATAGAGAGTTGTGGGGGTGACGTATTTTTGTACCCGGAAGTTAGCATCGCCCTGGTTCCCTAACAAAAAGGTGGTTGCTAACAAGCAGCTATAAGAGAATACAGAAGTTGTCGGGATATTAAATGCCAAACACGGGGGACTACTTATGGAAGCCAATTTCCGCCATTGTGATAAAAAAAAAAAAAGATCCCGTAAGTCATTATAATGAGATACTATCTCAATATATTTGACTTAGTATCTCAAAATAATGACTTAGTATCTCATAATTATGAGATAGTATCTCAAAATAATGACTTAGTATCTCAATGTATTGACTTAGGCTTGTCTTTCCTCATATGTGCCAAAGCAACAGAAGCAAGCTGGTGAGACAAGGCTGAGCAGACCTTAATGGATACCATCATTGAAGACTACTTTAGATGTGGATTCTCAAATCGTGAAATTTTAGCATTCTTGGAGGAATCTAGAAGCATATAAAACCAACAGTGACCCTCGTATTATTGTGGGTTATTTTATTGATGCTGTGACCGAAAACAATGGATGTCCACAGAAAGTCAGGTCAGATCTCAGCACTGAGAATTACACATGTTGCAGTGTTGGCTTTAATTTATCGTACCCATCTATATGCCATACATAGTTTGTCTTTTGACTGACATACATCCGCAGTCCCTAACGGTTGTGTGCACGCCTATCCACCCCATTTCTGTCCATCAGTCGCATCAATTGATGCACAGTTTCTCTGTCGGTAACCATCCCAGCCAGCCAACATTTCTGGTGCATCCATCTGTATCCGTGCTGTTTCCCAGATGTTTGTAGCTGTTGGTCAATGAAGGATGCCACTTCAGCTTCATCTGTCTTATTTTGTCTCCACCAAAGCTGGTTCCTTTGTAGCTTTCTCTCTAGAGTCCGAAGGCTTAGTTTGATATTATGTGATTCCTCCAAAAGCGCTAAAATTTCACGATTTGTGAATCCACTTCTAAAGTAATCTTCAATGATAGTATCCATTTAGGTCTGCTAAGCCTTGTCTTGCCAGCTTGCTTCTGTTGCTTTGATACAGGAGGAAACAAGACAAAGGCCCAAGTCAACACATTGAGATACTAAGTCATTATTTTGAGATACTATCTCAATATATTGAGATAGTATCTCATTATAATGATTTTTTTTTCATCACACTGGCGGAAATGGACTTCCATATATACTCACAAGTTTGTCTTTAGAAAGAGAATTTTAGTTGCAAACTATTCTGATTCTAACTTTACAACTTTGTAGATTGATCAATATTGTGTGTACTAAAGACTTGTGAAGAACACAAGTTCAATCTCCTTCTGAGAGTGAGACTGGACTGGAGCGCTGAGTGATATCATATCACGGATCATTCAGGTACATTTCTTTTCAGTGTTTATGTAATCCTTATTTTGAGTTGCAATCCCACATAACTCTGAGTGTTAACAAACAACACCTCGTTCACGCCTTACATCAAAATGCACAGATCCATTATCCTCAGCCCAGAAATATAAAGATGATTGTCAAAGGTGCACTTGACACTTGACAAAAATTCTCTTTATCTGATTGATCTTTACTGTCAAGAGCCACGTTGAAGTTTGTGCAATCAGGAACACCTTATTTATGACGTTGTTCTTCCACTGAACATAAATCTTTGCCTTTATATTAGCCTCGCTTCCTGCTAATGATTGTCAGTAGGATTGCAGCAGCACTGCTCCTTCTCTCACAACTGATTGACAGCTCCACAACTGTTGTTAGTATTATAAACAGGGTGTCACTCCCTAAGCACTTTAACTGCTTTTTAAAAAAGCTTTGAGCAACAGTTTCTCCACCCTACACGTTATGTAAAAAAGTTTCCATTTAAAACAAAGATCAGAGTTCCTCAAAATGTCCTGTCATTTACTCAGAGGTGATTAAAAAGCTGCAGTTCCGCCCAGCTCATATAACTGTGACTTGTTCATAGATGCTCCTTATGCAATTAGTGTGGCACTGATGAGCACGTTGAACTGCATTTACATAATATACATTTTATGTATACGTGTACTGCAGTGTATCCTGTACATTATTTAAAAATTCACATTAAATGACAGATAAACCCAAATATAACCACTTCTTTTGTGAGTATGAGCATCACAGTCGCATGCCTTCAATAAGGAAATGTGGCTGAGATAATCTTAATCATTAATTATTATCAATTATTTATCATTTTTATTATCAGCCATATTACTATGTTTTCATTACATCAGTGACCCTGTTGCCAACCACACTTTCCATATCAGGGGCAGTAACAGGGTTATCATGAAGTCTCAGATCCGACAGATCTGTGCTCAGCTTTACCTGCCTGAATGTACTTTGCCCCCCTGTGACTCTTTGTGCTGGCCAATCCTTGTCACTACAGCCTGACCCCTGACTTCAGGCATTTTAACATGTTTCTTATCAGTCTTGTCAAGATTATGACAGATTCTGTACAACATGGACATTGAAATTTCAATAAGCTTTATCGACCCAAATGTTCAAGTCACTGCCAAAGCTAAATTACAAAGGAAAACTAAACAGATGATCACAACATAAGAGAGACATTTTAAAGATGCACAATCTTAAACGATTAAAAACATTTAGGTGGAGCTTTTTTCAATAGTCAGTGTATTTTGCAGCTATTGATTTTTCGCCAACATAGAGGAGGCACTTTCTGAGGATCGTGAGAAGGAGAAACACAGGATATATGTTATTTATCTCTTCAAAGAAAATGTCTCTATTAATTCCCATAGTATATTAACAAGGGAGATTCCGTCACAACCTCTGATGACAAAGTGTCTGCTCTGTAGAGGACACTCTGTCTGTATATGGTCAACGTTTTCCTTAGTTTTATATTAGTCATGGTGGTCAGGTCCTATACCTTCCAATGCTTGATATAACTATTTGAGATTATACGATACGATACAATCCGATATGATATACTTTATTGTAGGTACTGCATACTTCATAGGGAAATCCATCTTGGACTTGATGGAATCATTTGGTTGGGCTGTATTGTTAAATGTGTTTGAATGCTACGATAATGTTATGCTCCTGTGTTCCAGGTTGCAAGTGGTATAGATGTAGGTTATCTGACAAATTGTTACCATTTTACAGCTTCCCAATTGGTCACCGACTGAAATGATGGAAAGTGAAAATCTGGAGGCACATTTGGCCATATTTCAAGGTAAAACATCATATTTAAAAACTCTTTAACATTAGCCTTCGACAACTTCCTTGCTAACATTACCTGATTATAGGCTGTCCTGTGTGTTTCATTTTCAGCTTTAGACAAATATCTCAAAGATGTCCATTGATATTTCAGAGGTAATTTACGCCTTTCCAAATTGTATTGTATCAAACAGTAACGTTAGAAATAATGTGGTTGAATGCTAACATTAGAAGTTGTCACGGGGCGTAGTGATATTTGCTCAAGTACTGGAGCGCACCCAAGATGCCTAAAAAGTGGCAGAGCAGCACTATAGTGCGCTCCAGCAGCACAAGCATGTTGATTTCTCTTGAGATATGGTCCATTGTCCCTCCAGATTAAACTTTCCATTGTCTTTACAGTTGCTAATGAATCAAGAAGCAGTGAAATGATAACATTTTATCAGATTGCCTACATTTATATCACTTGAACCCTGGAACACAGTACGCCATTTGAGCTTCCCACCCTGAATATGATGTCAGAGGAAAATGTGAGTATGTCTCTTGCGTTCATGCCACCACACCACTGTTGTTCGACCTAGCTACCCCATCAAGTGGTTGCAAGTTTGTTGCCCACGCTAACATTGCTAACACTCGCTAGCTAACTCTAGTGCTATTTACGCTAATACCAACATAACACCAGCTAGTTAATGCTAGTTAGCTAACATGAATCAGCCATTTGGCTGTTGTTGTTTTTTCCATAAACTGGCAACCACCAAGACTCTTGATCGTTGCCGAAATACTGGTACCACGTCATACCAACAGCTTTATGTTATCGGCTCTCAATCCTTGTTAGAAGCTGGTGCCAACTGTCAGAAGTCTTTTCTGTTTTCCGTTTTTAAAATGATTAACTCACAATCAAAATAATGTATTTAAGGAACAGGAGAACTTTCTACAAGCACTGTAGATGTTATTTTTTTTTAAAAAAACAATTTATGTACATAAAAATGTTATCAATATGACCTTTAAGTGTGTGTCCTGGAGCTTTGGTGTGTGTGGGCAGAGCTTCAGGGTCACTACATGAAAGATGTTTATGACATTTGATGACAAGCTTTTGAATTTTCATTTTTAGAGGGTATAAGCCAAGTTCTGTCCTGCAGGCATTACTGATTGTGCATCTGTGAACTCTGAGTGTCTGCTGCTGTGTAGTATGAAGCCTAGTTAGAGGTCATGTTGAACTTTGTATTGTAATTCTGTGTGTTGCCTGTATATTGTATTATATAACAAACTTCTTTTATGATAGCATTGATTTACCAAGTCAAAGTCCTTTGTACATACGTGATTTTGATTCAAAGACATACACATAACTGTATAAGATAGAAAAAAATATTTTATTTTTAAATGTTTGTATACGATATTCAAAACTTTCAGATTTTTTTCACATTTTCAGACAATTTACAGTCATTAAGTGTTTGTTCAGAAAAAAATATTAAAATGTGCAATGTTTTTTGTCCATTTTCCTACAAAATAACAAATTCAACAAAGTGCATCATACACAGTACACCCATCAACAGAGTAGGTATACAGCAACAAATAAACATCAGTCTCCATGGTTTCAGTGAGTGACTCCATGTTTTGGTCCTCAGCCACAGCGTCATTATCATTGTTTAGTTTCCAGTTTTCTCACAGAGGTACAGTTTACTTTTTTCTGCTTGTACATCTTTTCCACTGTACAATACTCTAACTACCCTTTTCTGTATTTTCAAGTAGGTCTGTCATGCTACAGTTCAGGATCCAGTGCAATAACAAAAGCAATGGTCACTTAAAATGGTAGAGCATCTGAAACATATTTGTGTTGTTAAAGTCATCTATGTACACATAACCCAAAATCCATTGCCCACACCCTTAAATACAAAATCCACATAGCACTTTTCCCATCTTCAGGTATCATAAATAAATATCTGATGGAAGACCATCCCTGCCACCATTGTCTGACACCTGAGAAGTGCGTGGGCCCAAAGGCCCTCAGTACAGTTTCATATAAATGTGTAGCAACATCTCCATATGAATCGAACATTTGTCCTCATATATATTAGTGATATTTTCTACTTTTTCAAAATTCTCTGGTAATATGTACATTATCCCACTCATTCATACTACCAATATATAATTTAGTTTTTTAGAGTTTAGCCAGCCCAGTTGAGAATAAGATGTTGGTCAACATTTATTCTTTGGTTGGTCAAGTAGCTGCATGAAAAGCTCATGTCCTTCGTTTTTTTTAAAGTGAGAACGAAATAAATAAATGAAATATACTACGTAATAAATAATGTAGTTGGTTCAGTTTTAATAAATTATCCTCCTTCACTAGTTCTATACACTCAGTTCGTAAGTATGTGCGCGTCTTCTACATATCTTGCGGAACCAGGCCCAGTAGAGGATTATCATAAGCAGCCAGTAAAATATGTAGGCCACACAGCCAAAAACAAGAAACTCTGTCTCCATAATCTTGGCTTCAGTTGTCCAGTCCATTTGACTCTCCTTGTAGATTGTGTAGCCTAACCCACCTAACAAAATGGCCACCCACACTGACAGAGGGAGGAGGGGCATGTAGTTCCCTACAATCTTACGTCTGCCTGATGTCCCCCAGCTGCTTTTGTTCATGGTGAGTATGGCAAAGTACTTTGCAGGCAGCAGACTGGTCATGTACAGGGCCGAGTATAGGGACATGAACACCATCACCATGTCTCTGCGCAGGATGCAGGCGTAAGCTGCTTTCACCAGCCCGATCAGCTGGATGCAGCACAGGATCCAGAGGAGGTCCCACAACGAGCCTGTCCAAAACAGCTGGATGATGGTGGCGGTGACGAAGAAGGGGAAGATACCTGAGACAATGGACTCGTAGGTCATCCAGAGGTGGTGCTTGTGCCACCACATCGCGTTGTAGAGCCATTCGCGGAAGTAAGACTTTGTCCAGCGAGTCTGCTGGTTGAGCCAGCGCAGAAACTGACCAGGTGTCTCCGTGTAGCATTTGGAGCGGGCTGTGTATCTGGAGGAAACAGCAAATATAAGATCTATGAAACAATCAGCATGGATTACGACATCCAGATATTTGGCTTTTTTCATATCTGTGCACAATTTTGTTCTGCTTCTTACTTTGTAGCATAGCCCATGCTCAGCATTCGGTTGGTAAGATGTCTGTCGTCGCCAAATGTGCAGTGAGATCCCAAAAACGTCTGGTTGTACCAGGACTCAAGAAACTGCTGAAGGAGATCGTTTCTGTACAGACCTTCACGGAGCAATTCAGGAAACCACAAACACAAAAGAATTATTAGTTACAAGGTGCAATATCAAAGATTGTTGATTGTTGAGTCTTATCTCAAGGTTGTAAAGTCCAAACGTCTGCATTTAATGACCTAAACAATAAACTACCCTTCTCTAAATTTCCTTACCCAGAGGTCCACTGATGCAGGACACACAGTTGAAGAAGGACTGGCAGGCCCTCTCGATGTTGAAAGCCATCCAGTACCTCAGACTGCTCATGAAGCTGATGTAAGACTCTTTCAGGTTGAGGATCATCACATCTCCTCCCACAGCGCCGTACCTGGGGTCGCTCTCCAACACTTTGACCAGCTCCACGGTGGCCAGAGAGTCCAGCTTGGTGTCTGAGTCACACACCTGGGAAAGGAGAAAGCGAGTCGTGTCATAAAAAATGTGCAACACTGTAATTTTCCTGTCACAAAATAACTATCTTCGATGACAAAAATAGATACCTGTATGTAGTCAACTGAATCCCCGAGAGCTTTAAACGCTGTGTACATCACTTCCCGCTTGCCGCCCCACTGCTGCATGATGCACACGCACTGGTTGTTCTGGATCAGGCGCTCTACCTCTTTTCTCTCTGGATCCTCTCCTATAATATAATCAGCATCCCCTCCCGGGCCCATCTCTGTCCCCATCTCCACATCCTGCTGGGCCTTGATGGGGTCCCATGTATGGTAGTTGTTGCTCCACACAAAATAGCCAGGGTCCTGGTCAGCAAAAACCTCCTTGAACATCTCCATCATGTATCGGTCATCGTCTTTGTTCCCGTCTATCACCATGATGATGCGCAGCAGCTCAGGTGGATACTTGAGGGCCCTGATGGAGTTGAGACACTCTCGGAGATAGACGGGGTCCTCCTGGAAGGCCGATATAGTGAAGCCAATGGTTTTGGTGTAGGTGCACGAATCTGTGCGGGCTTTCATTCGCCGGTGTTCAATGAAGGCGAAGAGGCTCTGGATCAACACGTGCAACGAGAGGAGAAGTCCATAAAAGCCAAAGGAGATGATTCCAAATGCGGAGGTGACCAGTTGGAAACCCTCCACGTAGGCCCACACCATCACACCCAAGACCAGCAGAGCAAAGAGGAAGGTGAAGATGGCTCGGAGTATCGAGCCCAGCTTCTTCAATATGGGTTTCAGCTCCATCGTGTTTCTTTACCTAACAGACACAGAGGAGATGCCGCATGTTAGTATGGGTGGTAAAAGATAGATTCCTACTGGATTTGTAGAGAGACACTCACAGCATTTTGGAAAAAAAAAGGGCGTAAATTAGTTGTTTTATGTGGACTGTTGTAAGACATGTTAACAAGCTGGAAAATAGTACCGCTACCCGACATACTAAATGCTTCCAGCTCCAATGTTTTCTATCAAAATCTCGTGTACCAGCTCTGCACAAGAACAAGTGAGCCTTTTGTGTACAAATACATGTAACAATAATAATGTACAGGCTACAGCAGTGTTGTATAAAGGACCCAAAAGTCATACTTGAGTAAGAGTAATAAAAGTGTGTTAAATTATAACTTTGGCACAAGTGAAAGTCGCCTATATGAATAATATTTGAGTACAATATCTGACATTAAATGAATATAAATATTAAAAGTACAAGTAAAAGTGAATTATACGAAAATGCATGTAAATGATTACTCGCCTGGCTGATTTTCAGCTCCTATATTCTGCATTTTTCCAATTATCCATCAGAATCTTTTTTTGTATCTTTTACAAATATAAAAATGCAGTACTTTGGCTCTGATGCAGCAAGTTATCTGCAAAGTAACTAGCAGCTAAAGTTATTAATTAAACACAAATTTGTCCCCAAAATGTAGTGAAGTGGAAATATAAAGACACAGAAAATGGAAACGCTAAAGTAAAGTATAGGTATCTCAAAGTTCTTGAGTAAATTTGAGTAAATAAAGAAACAATTTATAATTAAATTTCTACTTTTTAAAAATGTATATATATAAATGTATATAATATATATTTAA
>OMLP01003328.1:7832-27236 GCA_900302685.1 Spondyliosoma cantharus | reverse complement strand
TTTTATTTAAACGGCAGTCCGTTTTTCTTTTAGTTTTTTTTTTTTTTTTTTTTTAAACTGACTATACTGTATCTATGTGTTAAATATAAAATAAATTAGCAAAGCTGAAGTTAATTACAGCCACTGAACACACAACAGAGTTATTCATTTGAATCATACCTGGTGTCAAGTTCCCCCTGCTTTAAATCTGCGAGACATCCACTCGGTGTTTACTCGTGTCCGGAGACTTGGCGCTATGTTTCTCTTCTTTATAAGCTCGCAGGTTGAGGCCGGGATGGAGCCATGTGCGCGCTTTTTATGTCTTGGGAATTGTCAATTACGCGCGTCCCCGCTGACTCAGCCGTGCGTCAGGAGCAAGGCGGTGGTCTTCAGTGCGCGGGCTGCGCACGGCTGCTTTGTTTTCTCCTTTACCATAGAGATCCCGAAAGCCTGTGACACCCCCACAAGACTGAAAGAGAGGCTCCTAAAGCTTTCAGAGAACATTGTTGCGGCCGTGTTTAGCTTGTTTAGCCTACATTTCTACCATTCTTCACTTCTGTTTTGACCCTCCAGGAAAACTTCTTTTTTTATACTTTCTCTACTTTGCTCCATGTTGCCTCTTAAAACCAAAATAAACGTGTTTCCACACTAACACATACCGAACCATATTTTAATAACATAATTTTATTTTATTCTATCGTAAGAAAATGTGTACTTTTATCCATTATTATTATTATTATTATTAATATTATTATTATTATTATCATATTGTACTTATCAGACATATACTGCTATCTGTGCAGAAACATTGTACAAACTTCAGTGTAGTAAGTCAGTGGAGTTGTCCTGTTTTATGAGAAGCTGTGGGTCCATTGAACAGAATGTGGAGGTATTCAATTATAACCTTGGGAGAGATGATGAGTTAAGACCAGAGGCTGCAGTCAGGCTTGTACAGTAGTTGGATGTTGCCCTCTGCTGGCGTCTATCTGATCTGCAAGTGTCAATAAAGCAAGAGTAAAGCAGGCAGGAGGGGGGGGAACAGGTCCCTTCAGCTGTTAAATGTAATAGGAGGAGAGTCAAAGCTGGAGTCACACAGTAAAAGGAAGTCTTGTCTTTTTTTTCCGCACGACTAATTTCTGACTTCAGAGGACTAAAGCCGCTCCTTCTGCTTCAAGTGAGCTGCTGCCACTGTTCTGACTCAACCATGATTACATCCCTGGAGAGTTTCTTTACAGGGAAAAATCTGTTGACCGCTCCTGAGGGTCCCCACCCTTAGCCGCAGGAGCTGGCCTGAGCCGTCAACACGCTTCATGTAGGACCCAAATAGAAGCTACCAGGCAGCTGATGTCACTTATGGAGGCCGTGCCAATCGACATGTGCAGGGACACGGAACAGGCGCAACTTACTGGATGTGTTATTATATGTGGCGATTCTCCATGAGAGCTGTATGTTTTTATTAGTGTGATTTACAACAATGGGCTGGAGATGATCTTGTTTTGCAGATGCAGCCACACGTTTCAGTTGTTGGTTCACATAGCCAAGGTTCAGCCCGCTCTTTCCACGGCGGATGCTGAAGCACTTGCTCACATTTATCTCTACTTGGTTTGACCACCATATTAGAGTTGTCTCTTCTCTTTCTCTTCAAATGAACTGTACAGCTTGTACAAACTCAAGTTCACTCAAGTTTCGTATGTCTGCCTGACATTTCTGGAGCTTCACAGCAAAACAGGGTTGCAATGTTCTTCTGAAAAACTCAAAGTAAAATGGCTCCATAGAGCTCATCCTCTGTAATTGAAGTCTACAGAAGCCAAGAAATCCCAAATTGATTTGAAAAGACAATATTAACAGCCTTGTTCTAGGCAAAATCTTCACTGCAGCTGCTAAGCTAAAAGCATTAGCACACACCCCGCCACATACCACACGTGGAGGGTCTAAATAACCTCTTCAAATCAATTTGGGATGTTGGGTTTTCCAGAGACTAGGATTGCACCGGACAAGCTCTATTGAGCCATTTTATTTCGTATTTTCCCCCATCTAATTTATATGTTTAGGAGAACGCTGCAACTCTGTTTTGCTGTGAAGCTCCAGTTCCCCTGGACTTTCCATCAACATGAGGGTGAGTAGATGGTGACTGAATGTTCATTTTGGAATAACTTTATCCTTGTCTGTGCAGTAATTCAAAGGCAACTATATACGTGGAAAATGAGTTCAATGTCAAACATGATGTTTAGTCACTTTTAATTAATCATCTCCAAAAGCTCTCTTAATCCATCAAATATTCTGTGCATGCCTGTGCGGGGTGTGACTGAATGATTATTCAGTTATGAATATTGTTTCCCTCTGCCTCTATGCCCTTTTTATAGTTCCATTTCTATGAGGGGTCAATGTCAAGCTTCTGTTTTTTTTTCTTCTTTGACACGTACTTGGCTAATCATTGCTGAAGCATAAACTGCATTTGTCTGCGGCCACATCAAGAACGTGTACTGTAAAGGACACTTCAGATGCAGAGGGAGTCTTTTACCAAGCTGCCATAACTTCTAAGTAGCTGGTAAATATGGTTTGTTGAATTCTGTAGGATTCAAAAACACGGATATCTGTGTTGCCAGAATCAACATCCGATTCAAAACCATGTTTTAAAAAAAAAAGAAAAGTGTAGCAACCAGCGTGCTTCACAGAGGTGAGAGCTATTTATTGTACACAGCATATGAGTCTTAGAAACCTCGTTAGGTTACTTTATTCGGTGGTCAAGTAAATGCCTAGTGACTCACTGCTCTGCTCCGTGCCACACCCAAGAAACCAAAATCCACTTAAATCATTTGGGGATTTCGTGATGCAGAACTCTCATATGTGCACCTGATGCTGCTTGATTGCAAGTTTGTGCCCGTCCACAGAGCTGGCAGGGAATCAGTATCTCCTACAGATGCTTAATAACATCCACCTATATTTATATTTCCATTCCAAACACCAGCAGCATCAAAATACCTATTGCAATCTCATATAGTTTTGATGAACTGCAGCTAAGAACGAGATGCTCAACTGTCTAAGTGCCACATTTGTATGAAGCGGTGCTCCATAATCAGAGATTATGGAGTGTGGCCAGAGTGTGCAACATGTTTTATAGTTTGTACCCACAGAGAGCAGTGTAGCAGCATTTTTTTGCGTCTGGTGATTTACTGTCGGCTGACTGTAAATGTCAGGTTTGTTCCTCATCTGCACTGCGCTCTACTGAGCCATCCTCGAGTCAGAAACATGTCTGCCCTTTCATTGCAAAGTCGTTCCGAGTCAGAGCTCGGGTACGGCCGAATACTGTGACAGCATGGGAGGCAGCTACATCTGTCACACGCTCTTTGATACTTTCGGTTTTTGATTTACAGTCAAGCTTACCAAAAAGCTATGAATTATGGTAGTGAGTACAAGTAGATTTTCAAAGGCACATACTAATGACACACTGGTTCGAAACACCTGTCCGTCAGTTTACTGTAATGTAAAGTCTGGGCGAGAGTTCTACCACTGTGTTGGTCTGAGGGAAGACGTGAGGAGAAAGTATATGCGTTTCCCTTCACAGAAGATGTTATATTCTTAGATGCATGCTGACATAGACCTGTACAAACCACACTGTATACAGCACATCATACGGTTGACTTTAATATCTTTGCTGCTCAGCCAGAAGCCATGGTGTTCTTGATCCAGGAGATGTAATTGCAAACTTTTGTGTACACCCCGGGCTTGTTTCTTAGAGCGCAGCCGTGCCCCCAAGACACAACTCCTTGGAGTTCCCCATCACACATCATCGGACCCCCGGAGTCACCCTGAAGAGAAAAAAAAGATAAGGTTATCTTCAATGGAGCATCCTATATACATCAAGAGGCAGAAACAAAACCCCTGACCGCTGTGTTACCTGACAGGAGTCCTTCCCTCCCTCCAGAAAGCCAGCACAGATCATGTTTTCAGTGATTTGGAAAGGATATGCATTAAAGCATGTGTCATCGCTCAGGAGAGGGACGCCCAGGCACTGCAACTGATGAGGATACCTCGCTGGAAAAGATAGAAAAAGAGTATGCAGCATATTTCTAACAAGAAATTCACAATCCTTCTGTTCATATCCTTTTTTGTGTGGTTTGTTTTTCTATTTTTTAAGCTGTGAAAATGCCCTTTTGGATGCCCCTATGGCAGATAAAACATGATAAAGTAACCTCTAGGGTCCCTTCCACTGCCCCTTCTACACAGCTGGTGCTCTTTTCATTTTTTCCGCCCCTGCCCCTCAAACATCCTGAGTCCACCACTGCATTAATGTCAGTAAAAAGGGGCATTCTCCCACTGTCAGATCGTTTCTCTGGTTATATAACTCACAGCCTTCGTCGCTGGGCCGAAGACTCCCCCATCCAGAGATCTGACACATTGTCCCATCGCTGGCACACTTTGATGGAAGAGTAGCGAGGTGTACGAAGCTGTTCAGAGTGGCAGGTTGACTCAGTTTGATCAGCATGATATCACTGTCCTGAGTGCGGGAGTCGTATTCAGGGTGGCGGATAAACTTGGCAGACATGATGTACTGCTCAGTCCCGTCAGGTTCCCAGAGGTCATGCTCTCCCAGTCGAACTTCAACATCTGACCTGGAAGAAATAAATACATATTCAAGGTAATTTCGCACTCTTGCTGCTTCCACCCAAAACATATAGGGAGCATATCACCAGAATAACCACTAACTGCTGCAAACCATACTCTTTGTTGCAGCTATCTCTGGCTGTAACTACTAGCTGCCGTTAGCTGGTTAGCTCAGTTAGCCGTGCAGCTAGTAGCCTTATTAACTGGGAGGGGAGTATTTGTGTTACATGGAACAGTGCAAAGACAGATTTAGACAGTTTGGGTGAGTTTTATTTTGTCTCTGTGGAGTTTTAATGTTTTTAATTGAGTTAAAGGTGATAGTGATAGCATTAGAACATTTTAAAAATCCACAGAGCTTGTAGAAAGGTGCAGAATAGAAAACCCTTTTCATTAAAAACATAATTCTGATTGTGAATTAATAGTTTGACAATGTTTACCAGGTTTATATGTGAATGCAATGGTAGGGGGAGGCGGAATCCCACATTTAGTTGATAAATGTTATCACTAACATCTTTACTAAAGCAATTCAGTCTGTCTTACCGCTGTAATTGAGAGCAACTTGAATTCAGAAGGTTTGTGGTTGTATTTTCTGCTTAATAATATATATATTTTATCTATCAGAGCTTGTATAACAGCACACTCACCGCTCGCTGACACCTCCCAGCTGAAACTATGGAGGGCTACACTATCGAACTGTCACCTCTAGAGGTACAAAGTGATATTACCAGACAGGACAGGCTGAAGCTCACTGCTGAGCATGCTAACTTAATTAGATATCTCTGCAACATAATACATAGATATCTTCGACAATGCCAAAACTGTTATTTCTTGTTTATTTTATATTATTTACTAAAATCCTGGCCATATCTTACACATTGCACCTTTAAGGGACAATCACCATGAAAGAAAAAAATGATTTTAAGTTTTCAAACACTATAAACACTCTCTTACTTTGTTTTGCAGTGTGCAGCAGAGAGCACCCACTCCTCAGACAGAAGAGTCCCACCACAGAAGTTGTACCCGGTCCAGAGAGACACTTGGTAGGGCACAGAATTCTTTAGACACTCGTTCCCTCCAACAATCTTGTCATCTCCCTCCAGGGCAACTGCAATGACAAAAACAGAGAAAAATATCACATCAGGGTATCTGAATCTATCATGGATCATATTAACATGAGAGTCTGACATGTTAATATCACTTCTGTACTATACCTGCCCCTCCACAGAGAGCCAGAAGAAGGAAAAGCTTCATGACTTCTGTCAGGCGGTCGTCCTAATGTGTCCTCACTCTCTTATGGTCAGGTATTTTAGTCCTCTTATCTCCTATCGCTCAAGGTCCTCTAGGTACACCTCAAACATTAAACATGTGTTACATTTCCCCAGAACACCAGGTTTAATGTACAGTATACAGAAACAGACAGAAAAACAGGATTTCAAGTCAATACTGAGAAAATACAGCTTGGATGAAGAAACAATCTGAATTGCAAATACTGACATTTGGAATTCCCCTTCCATCAGCACATACTGCATGTGTTTATTTCTTTATGTGGTTATGTCTCTGTGTGCGTGTGTGTGTGTGTGTGTGTGTGTGTGTGTGTGTGTGTGTGTGATCTCCATGAATTTTTTGACTAATTTCTCTCTACATTTAAGCTCAGGGTTCTTTGTGAATCAGATGTCATGGTGGCATCAGTGCATTCTTATACAACTCTGTCACTATGAACAATGTTCTCTTACGACAGATTTATATCAGAATCATACTGGATGTGGCGTGCTTACTGCCTTCAAGTGAGCCACAATGTGCTATTGGCCCTAGTGGAGGTTGAGTAAGACTTGGGTATGCGTGTGGCCGGAACAATATTGTGCCATTGCAAGTGTGCCAGTTTTTTAAATCCATAATGCCAAGAGAACAAAACACAACTGAAAGGTCCAGTGCGTTGGATTTTGGGAACACCTGTCCATCAATTTACTGTGATGTAAAGTCTGAGTTGTACTACTTTACAAACCACACTGTATACTCACCCTAACTGAAATGTCCTTTTTTTAACTTTTTTTAGCCCAGAACAACAAGGACCACCGCTTCTAGATAGGACCTTTTGTGGGGGCTTTTTGCGCATTTAGTGGCCACAGTAGGGGATGGTGAGATGATGGATGTTCAGCTGGTGTATCAGTCTTCTATCCCTCCACACTGGACCTACCTAAGAAGTAGTAGTTTAATGTTGTGCTTACTCACATAAGATAGGCAGTCGGCTTATCAGGAAGCTCCTGCCTGGAAAAAATGCAGTATGTTCCGTGTGTCGCAATACGTGATGTGTGATGTGTTAATATTTTCACATGTTGGAACACTGACTTAAAATGATCATCCTAATATAGAGCATGCTCAGAAAATGTAATACAGTGTCAGCAATTTCCGTTTCCTGTACATGAAATGTCAGTTTTTCCTCATTCATTTCAGTTATTGCATCTTACACAGAATTTGAGCTACAAGAAAAGAAGAAATGGCCTGTTTTAGATACCCATGTGGATCATGTCCATACTCTGCGTTCATTTCTGTATTTCTGCTTCTGGTAGTCATCAGGGACAGTGTAGCAGTGTAGCAGTGTAAGCCAATAGTTCAGGTGAGACAGGTCCACAGGACAAGAGAAAGAAGTTTTAAAAGTTGATGAGAAGGTGCGCCGATTTAGCTCATTTGGTAGAGTGTTGGTAGAAAAAAAAAATGTTCTAATTGTGGGACTATCATGGGAGAACAGCGGGTTAACCTGTACCACCTCTGACTGAGGCTGACTCAGAAGGCTGATGTTTCCAAGAGTACAGCTCATCCACTGTCAGTGCCTTCTGGTCAGAGGCACAGATACTAAGATAACCAACTAAGCAAAAAACTAATTTATTCCAATGAATGATCCGTAGGAGTAGAGGGGGTGTGAAATAACTGGATACACAGGGGATGTTCAGCGTACTAACTATTCATTTTTTATGACAATAATTGCCGACATGCCCTTTAAATGTCTGCCTTGACTGCGATGACACTGATGATGGCTGCTGCTGATGATATAGTCTGTTGTTGTTTTTGAAGTGTTTTGAATGTGTCTGTATGATCTTTGCTGTACCACAAATCTCGGTGACCATTAAAGGTTTTCTAAGTCTCAGTTCTAGAGCAGAACTGTGTATTACAGTTTCATTTTACAGTCCTGTTTTGAAATTCAATCTGGTCAACAGCTTGAGAAAACAGTGAATCGTTTTCCTCTATGTCCTTGGCTTGGCCACGACATAAAGGAAACCATCACTCTTACTGTTTCGACATTGCAAAAGTCACTGCTGAGTCAATGTTTCAGCACAGAGACGTACCAAGAGGAACAACGCTCCGTTACTCATGTATGAGCATAGGTGTTTATCAGCAGCAGACAGGAAAACATTTAAATGTGAGGGTGCATTTAACCAAACCCTATGATTATACACTTAAGGTTAAAATATAACGCATTCCCATCTAGCACAGGCAAGTTCTCCCCCCGTCATTACTGTGTGGCACACACACCGTCTGCCTCATTCCTTTTGCAACCTGCGTATCATCGCTTGTATTCTTTGATTGCAAACAAGTGTGACAAGTTGGCACATTCTGCCGGGAAACACGCTCTCTGTGAAGATGAAAACAGCTCAGGTTGCATGTGTGTTTGTTCACTTGTGGTGTCTGCATTTCACTAGACCTATACCATAGTGATACATTTCCATTAAAGCTCCAATAGTAAACAGGCCACAGGACATTTCAGTGGCATTTATTAGAGAAAACTAAATTGCCAAAATCGTTAAAATGCAGAGAGACCCTGAGCTAATTGCTCAGAAATGTCTTTGCAAGCCTCACATATGACACCCAGATGCTTGTTTCACTTCTGCACAATAGAATTTTGGGATGTGATCAGTTGGATGATCTAAAACAAAAGATAAGCACAAGATCTTAAACTGACATTGACTTTTAAAACTGACAAGCACCACATAAAAAGTCCAGTATTTGCCACCCTGATCTTTAGTTAGAATATACAGAAAGGATCAAAACTTCCATTGATGTAACCATCAGGCAGTCTGGGTTTTTTTTGTTCCGGTTCTCCTAATCCCATTCCACTGTACCTCAAAATACCCTCAGACAGACAGAGAGAGCACTGTGTCAAAGAACTGTATTACTTGTGCATTGGCAGGCTTGTTTGCTGTCTGACAGAGCCCAGGCTGATTATTCATATCCCTTCGCTCTGCTGAGGGGCCCAGGCGCTGTGGTTGAAAGTAGGGACGAACGTAAGGAAGTGGTTTAGGTTATTGAGGTTCAGCTTTTTTTCCCCATGTGTGGTGCATTTCGTGGAAAAAAACTGTCACCGAGCCATAGGGGCGAAAGGACGTTGGCACCGTTTTTGACTTGAAAAACAAAATTCCTGACCTCTCCACAGCCGTAAGACAAGGGTTTTGATTTCCAGTCAGCTCCGCAACAAGATCAACAAACCTTTGAGGTTTCAAGTGCACAGCAGATTCCCACTATTGGCGTCTTTATGACAGGAGTCTAGAAGTTTCAACACAAACAGTACATGTACCAGCGTTTCACAAAAGGATTTAGAAATGCTGTGAGCTCACAGTGCTTTGCACTTAACAGCGATGAAAAATACTGGGTGTATAACGGTGTCGCGAGGGAGATGGAGTATGTCATTAGTACCTCACTGTCCCACACTCAGACTCGCATGGACTAACAGACATTTTAGTTGTCCCTTTCAGGTTGGTGCCCACCCTCCCAGCTGTTTTAGCAAATAATAAACCCCCAAACTCCAACTGCATATATCACCCTCTGCTGAAACTAAGTTCCCTTTAAACCTCCACTAGTTGTTTTACACACCCAAATTGGTATTTGTGCGGCACACACATAATTGCACGTTTGGTTGGTAAATCAAGAACTCTGGCAAGCCCTCAGCTCTGAAGGCTTCCCTCAAACTATAGCCTTGGGATAGCTATTAATATCCCCTACAGACACCAGCAAAACGCTCTGCCCTTAAGTTCTGCTGCAAAGCTACACAGCACGAAACTCAAAAGGGCACACTTTATCACAGAAATCACAGGTATTGCTCAACAGGATCATAACCAAAGTAGTCATGTTGTCTAGACTTTAGCTAAAACAGTGGAGTAATTTAGTGTTATAAATGGAGCTGCTCACTGTAGTTATGAAGCCAGTGATGAATTCAACTGGGTCAGCTTATTTTTAAACTGTTTCCTGTACTTAGAATGAATTGTTTTTGGACCTGGTGTAAAATATCACTCCATGGGGCTACAGATGCTGAATATTTATGTATCCAGAAAAAAAAGGCAATGATAACACAGCCATGAGTCCTCCTACACACTCCAGTAAGGGTGTTGCACTGAACTCATGCAGAGACTGAACGCTTGTACATGGACACATCCACAGACATGTAGTGTCTCTCACTCTCTCTCTCTTTCCTTACTTCCTCCCCCTCACATCTGGACTATTGGCAGGACACAGTTCCTGTGTGGTGTGTGTGTACATTAGCAGGGGACTCAGTTTTAAGGTTGGGCAGGTTCTAGCAGCCAACACGATCTCATTTAAACTGATCAGTTCAAGATTGTGTTTCACTGTGTGAACAACTGTTGTAGTTTGGATTCTTAAAGCCATCACAGAGATGCTTGTTTAAGTTGTTCATATCATAACCTCAGATGTAGAATTTTATTTGCGTCTTTTTTCAGTGAGTATTGCCAGCTAAAACGTCTGTTTATATAAGTTCTAATAAACCAGCTGTTCTTGTGAAGTGCTTTTCAACATCTGTTTAGCCACATCAGCTTAAGTTTAATTTGGTTTTAATTCCATACCTGTGGCATAGCCTGAAGTGCACCTCCTCAGAAATGTCTCTACAAAACGCAACAACTGTGATTGGTCCAATTGGACGAATCACATTTTCTTCTTCTCCTCCAGTGCTTTGCTGCTTTGCTGATACTGGGGTTCGTGAACCTATAGTTTCCCAAGTAAACACACCTCCCTCTTCGGATGTTGCAGTCTCTCCTGGTTGGTCAGCTACTGCTCTTCTCGGGTTATGCTTCTGGGTTATGTGTCTCTTGGTGGGAGAGAACGGACAGGCTGGATGTCCGAAGGGCGGTCGCAAACCTTGCCTTGCTGAAACCAAGTTGTTCAAACTTGGTGTGTATGGAGGGGCAGCCTTCACTGCAGCCACTCTGCCTGTCCACTCTGCACACCCCAGACACACAGCTGTTCCACAGTGTAGGCTACTAGCATTGGTTACAATCAGCCTTTAAAGTCGCTACTGGTGGCCCCTGTGGACAAAAGCGGTATGAGCACCACTGCGTCCTGTGGTAAAGATCCTGATCTGGCTGGCACTTTATTTGCATTAATAGCAAGTGAAAGAAAGAAGCAACATATTGTTAATTCCATGTTAATACTACATTGTTACTGTTGTTTATGACTAACTGTATCTAACTTGGACAAGTGAGAATTGACCCTACAACAGGCATTAACAGAAATAGGCAACCTTCCAGCTGATGGTTTTGTTAGCTTATGTAGTTCATATCACGCCATCTGTAATAAATTAAGGCATACTGTAATTAATCTTGATCACTTGTATTTGTACTGTTCCTACAAAGAAACACAGTCTACTGGGGATTGAACAGTCCATTCATCATATTTTGTAATTTTTCATAGAAAAACTCCCGTCCATGTCATACAGATGTACAAATGTGTGGGCAGTGGGGCAGCAACAGGCGTAAAGAGGAAACATGTGGGAGGAAATATGAGCATGAAGTCAAACTCAGATGAAAAACCTTTTCCCCACTCAAAGGTAGGGCTATACTCATGGGACATGAGAAGGATTTAAAGTCTCTCCAGCCAAAACTCCCCCATGTCCATGCTTCCATCTTGCTCCCATTATTGCATGTTCACAGTTCTCACCAATACTTCCACATGTGATTATTTATAAAGGAAAAAGGTGTATCTGGAGTTTTAATTAAATGTTATGCTTCGTCTGGCTTATCCAGCTATTCTGTAGGTCCTTGTAGATCCATGTTATTGCAAGGTCTCTGGGTAGACTGGTTTTAAGACTCTGTGAACTTAAGTGTGATATATCTGAGCTAAGCAGGAATGTGCCAGGCAGATTTTAAAGATGAAATTGTGGGGAATTACTGTTCAGAATTGCTTCAGGGTGTCTGTATGGATTCTCTTTTGTTTTAAGATTGCAATCAGGTCTGCGGTTGTTTGCCAGTCCCATTCTGCGGTGATTCCTACACTTATGCACCTTTTGGCGCTCACTGCAAATGTCAAATGTTTCAGGAATGCACGGCTCAATGTAATGAGTATCCCCAAGCAACCAAAAACATACTCTCTTATCCCCAAAAGTTCCTTTTTTTAACTTTAAAGTTCATGATACACTTTTGCTTCGAGGGACTAGAGAAAATGACTAAGCTGCAAATGCCATGATGCATATTTACTGTCCGAGTACTTTGTAGTGGTGTTCTGGTGGTTTTAAAACGAATAAAACAAAATAAAAAATGTTAAAAAAAGCCCACATTTTTACTGATACCACTTTTTTGTAAAATAAAACAATATGATAGGCTAAATAGCCACATCATATCAAACATGACAACTAATTATTGCACATTAAAATTTGAAAGTGTGCGATATTATTTTGGCCTGTTCAGTTTTGCACAACATTGCATTAGTGAATGGAGTGCCTTTTGATGTGCCAGCGCAGCCAGATGAGCCAATGGAACCGTGGCAAGCACAGCCTCCACTGGGGGCTATACGAGGAGACAGGACCTCAGTCATCGCTTTTAAAATGTAAAGTATACCTTAAACTCTTGCAAATGCTCTGCAGTATTTAATCAGTAATGTGAAGTATTCTAGGTGAAATTGGCTAAAGGCATACTAAACACAGACAATGGACAACATTTAGTCATTTAAACATTTTATTAAGGATTTTTTAGAGTTTCATTAAGTGTGCCGACAACTGAGGTCAATAAACTGCATATTTCTATTTGTCTCAAGACAGTGATGATGTTTGGTCTTGGTGCAGCACGGGGGGCAGAGGGCACGCACTCACTCTCGGCACCAGTGGGCCCGCTCTGGGGAGGAGAGCTGGCATGGTGCCTGGCTCTGAAACATTTAAAAATACAATAAAAATGTATACCCATGTAACTTGTTTAAGCCTATTTATTTGTAAGAAATGGTGTAACCCCTAACCCTACAGTCAGAGTTTGACAGATTTTACAATGCAAGCAAAAGGGGGTTGTTAGTTACCATTCTGCTCTGGTTCTGATGCGAGTGCGTCTGTGTCTCCTCCACCACTTATGCCAGAGATCGACTCGGACCCAATCAACGAGGCAATTTTTTCCTCTGTCCCCATCAGGATCAGGCTGGAGTCTGGTTGGCCTGCTCCAGTCTGCCTGATGCTGCACCTAAGAGCAACAACACGCTTTTTGGTGGCCAGCTTTAAATCCGACCACTTTTTCTTGACCTAAATGTAAAGAATTGTCTTGATCAATTAGCAGGCATAAGCTTTTAGGCTGCAGATGAATAAAATGTTCATTTAAATCGTTAGGCATAGGTTAAGTTATTGAGAATTGTATTAAAACCTCAGCCGGAGTCCGTTCCCCTACAGCAACGCTCCATTATCCTCTTCCACATTGCGTTTTTATGAGCTCCTTTAATTCCATTCTTCAGACCGCCAAAAAGCACATCTTTGTTTTGCTCCACGTCGGATGTCAGGATGCCGACCTCCATCTCGGAAAAGTTTCTCTTCTTGCCAGTGTTTCTTCTCTCCATGTTTGACCTCAGTGGGTGAGGCCTCCGAAGCAGGAATATTTAAGGCCGTAACATGTTAATGAAGATCGAATTCAGCCGCCGCATTTATCAAGACCGGATCGTTTGTATGCTGGGATTGGTCAGATGCGAATGTTTCATAACTCACACGTGTGTCCTGTCGTACGACCACTTCTGTGCTCAGATCTGCACCCGTTTTCACCCAAGATTGATAAATGAGGGCCAGTGTAACTTGCTGCATGATTTATTTGTGTGCTTCTCTAACATATCAAATATAGCTATTGCACTTCAGATGTGTTTAACAATTTCATAAATAGATGTGATTAATAGTCCATAAGACGACACTGGCAAGAAGGAGCACTGGCGCCCTCATGTTTTAAAACATTCTCCCAAATTCCCCCAAAGTGCCCTCCTGGTAGATAAAACACGATAAAGTGCCCTCTTGGTTGCCCTTCCAGTGGACTAGACGTGGTGAAGTGCACTCTGGGTGCCCTTTCACTGCCATTTTTGCTCACTAGTACCCCACTACATAGAGCTGGTGCCCTTTTTTAATGTTTTTTCACCTCTGCCCATCACACATCCTGACTCTGCCACTGAGTTCAAATCTACATGACACAGAACTTTTAAATTGCCTCCAATACTGATCCAGATTCCAATAATGTGATACAATACTTTCATTTTTCGTCCTGATCCATCTTGTTTGCGAGTTTCGATCCTGCAGAGATACAGAGCGTCCAGCCTCAGATGGACAGTGGCACAGTGGGAGTAGCCTGCTATTTTACAAAGACAACCCAAAATTATCGGCCGACGCTTCTGTGACTTTCTCATGCTGCAGGGTGAAGAGACCGGACAGCAAACACGCCGCGCAGATGTCAATTCACACAAGTCAACGCGGGCCTAGTCCACTTGACCTCAAACAAACATGAGCTCAACCCGCATTTGAGAAAAACATATTACACAGCAGGATCGCTGGTGCACATGAGAAGTCACGGCTCCACTCTTTCTCAGGTAGTCATCTGCAGCAACCCACAATTTATGCATTTAGTTGTTTGGTTACTTGGTGTTTTTTGGTTGTGGAGTTTCCCCAGCGACAAAGGCTCCATAGTGCAGCGTGTGGAGGAGGCATGTCTTGGCAAGATTCTTGAGTCATTAGCGGCACACTTGCAGACAAAAGCTGCTATTACAGCAGCAGACAGCAGCATGTCACACTTTGTCATCTGAATCATATACACATTAGTGGACTAGTGAAACCCACCTATCAGTTAAGATAAAGTGGAAAATCTTCGAAATATGTCTTGAACGAGTCTTACAGTAGAAGAAGTTTTAGTGGTCTAGTGTGAACACCCTGAGGTCCCGCCTCGATGAGGAGCGATGACGTCACGTATTTAAGGATTCAGGGATCAGACCTCGGCAGACGAGTCAGACGCGAGCGCTGTTTCCTCCGGAGCGGGCGCATCCTCATCGGACAGGCGTGAGAAAGAAAGGTACTGTGCTTTGACCCAGTGTTTTTTGCTTTGTTTTTTACAGACAGAGAGGAAGAAGTAGACAAATGAAGCATGTGGAGAAGGCTGTGGGCTCAATGAACTCTAAGAAACATCTCTCTTCTCTGTAACTTGAACCGCTTCGTTTCAGAGAGAAAGACAAATGTCTCCAACAGGAATTAACAGCGCAAATACAGCCCGACTGTTAATTAAGCCTGTGCTGGCCTGCAACACTTATGGGTGTATTTAAACTTGTATCCGATCCTCACTTTGGAAAAAAAAAACTTTTGCTCATCAAATTCCGGTCCCCTCACAGCAGCCCTCATGTGAATTTAATTCAGCCGAACACTTTGTGCATGTTTGGTGAGACTCACATCTGCAGCTAAGGATTAATTTGGATGGATCTGCCAGTTACTTTCACAATTAGTCGATTGATCGCCTATAACATTCAAATAAATTAAATGAATAGATAAATAAAAATGTTCATCATGGTTTTCCAGAAACCAAAGACTCTTCATTTATTTACTTATCATCATAAATGACAAAGAAAAACAGCAAATCCTCATATTAAACCAGCTGGAACCAGTTACTATCTGAAAAAAACATTTGCTTCCAAGATGATTGAAACCATTTATCAGTTATCTTTTAATCAACTAGATAAAATTAGATTAGATTAGATTAGATTAGATTGGATGGGCTTTATTTATCCCACAATGGGGAAATTCACTTGTTACAACAGCTGCAAGATGCAACAAGTACAGGAAAAAGAATCAGACAAATATGCATAAAGTTAGATGGAAAATAAATGGAAAAAGAAAAAAAAATAGTTGCTGCAGTTTAAACTCACAATACAGTGTTTCACATTTGTTTGTTTTTTTAAGCCTCATGGTTCGGCTGCTGACTGTCATAGAAAGTGGGGGAACTTTCCTCCAAATGTCATGGAGATTTGTCTTAATTTCTGCTGTGGTTCACCAAAAAGTCAGTGAAGCAGCGGTTGGGACAGTTGTGCCACAATTCAAACCAAATGTCTATGTGAGCAGCATCTTTCACAGGCCATTCTGAGAGTGGGCTGAATATCCTAACTTTAAATGAAAAAGAATAAGCTCATGAATTGTTATGGACTGTTTTTGTGTTCTATGTAAGATATTAAAAGGTTAACATTTATTACTGTTTTTATTAAAGGTGTCAAGACAATGATGGCGCTACTGACCACTACCCCTTTCTATCACGTCAATGCAACAGACAGCGCTGAAAAAAATGGCTCTCTGTACGGCAACGAGGACGACTATGATTACACAGACGATCCTGACTACACGGACGAGCATGCTGAGCTGAGACAGTCTCTCAACATCATGTCTCTCATCGTTTACTCCCTGGCCTTCGTTCTTGGCGTGCTTGGGAACGGAGTGGTCATTTGGGTGACCGGCTTCAAGATGAAGAAAACAGTTAACACAGTTTGGTTCCTCAACCTTGCTGTGGCCGACTTCCTTTTCACAGCATTCCTGCCTCTGAGTGTGACATACACAGCTTTGGCTTTCCACTGGCCTTTTGGCAAGTTCATGTGCAAGCTGAACAGCACGATAAGCTTTCTGAACATGTTTGCCAGTGTCTACATTCTGGTGGTGATCAGCGTGGACAGATGTGTGTCTGTGGTGTGGCCCGTCTGGGCCCAGAACCACCGAAGTGTACGCAAGGCATCTTGTGTGAGTCTGGGTGTTTGGGTACTGGCTCTGAATCTCAGCGCTCCATACTTCGTCTTCAGGGATACGGCTCCATCATATGAAAATCAAGACATCATCAACTGTTTCAACAACTTTGCTTTTTCTGATGATAACGACACACTGTCTGTGAAACAGCTATGGCAGTTTCGTCACCAGGCCATGAGCATCACTCGCTTCCTCCTGGGATTTGTTGTCCCCTTCACTGTCATCGTCTCCTGTTATGCTGTGATAATCCATCATCTCAGGAGGAACCGCACCCTGGCCAGCCAGTCAAGTCGCCCCTTGAAGATCATTGCTGCCGTTATCACCACCTTCTTCCTGTGCTGGGCTCCTTATCACATCATGGCTCTAATCGAGTTGGTACACCACATGACTAATCATGAAAGTGAAATATTGGACCATGTCATCACTATCGGAGTCCCTATAGCAACCAGCCTGGCCTTTCTCAACAGCTGCCTGAACCCTCTGCTGTACGTATTCATGGGTCAAGATTTCAAAGACAAAGTCCGCAAATCCATCCTGAATGTCCTGGAGAACGCCTTCCAGGAGGAGGTGTCTCGCTCTTATACCTACACAAACTCAATGGTCACCAGTCGGAGCAAAGAAAAGTCCTTTTCTGATGCTGAGGTATAAGCTTGTCCATGACAACTAATACTGTAACTGTAAATTTAACTGTATATATCCCTTTTTGTTGTTTTTTTATTGTTTATTCACGTAACTTTGAGGTGATCTGTAAAGGGGATTCCCGTATTACTCTGTATTTTGCCTGGATAGGCATGGTTTTGCAGGATGTACCAGAAAAGGCTCTGTGACAGTCTCAGCCTGTGCTCGTTGTTTTTCAGTAATTTGTGTATTTAATCTTATCTACGTGAGTTTTGTTTTATGGCTTTCTACTATTAGACATAATTATTTTTTTGTTTTCAGGTATCTAAAATAACTTCCTACTTTCAGTTGCAGGATTAGGCAAAAAAACTACTTTGTTAGATTTAAGCAATAACATTACTTGTCCCATTCTAGTTTTGGGAAAGATCACAGTCTGAATTAAGATAATCTCTTAAAATGAATAAAGTCACCTTCTGGCTATCTGGGTTTCTGTTTTCTTTCTGTTTAAATTGTAAAGCAATCTTTGGATTTTGATATGGCCTTGACTGTACAATCTGACAAGACATTAGTTTCTGGTTAAATCCTTGCATCATTCTGTTTTTCTTGACAAACGTTATGTTTTCTTCTATCACATACACTCATACAGATCATCATTATATTGTGTCGGCAAAGAAAACAAGCAACTGAACCAGTCCCAGTTGTTTATAGTTGGCTATATTTGTAGACTGATATTAATCATTAAAAAGACTGCAACACCCTAATAACATAGAAATAAGGTTAGTTTGACAAACAACACCATGCCTTTCTTGCCTTAAAATATATAATAATAATGGAATATATCATGCTAGGAGAGTTTTACCTGAATTAATAATCAGTCACTGATCCCATTATATGTCGTTTATATGATAAACGGACAGTGTACACAAAGGCAATCTTTGGGTATATACAAAGGGAGAGTGAAGAGATCAGCTACACTACTAGACTAGTGGTCTATTTAGTTGATCAATGCTTAATGTATATTTCTTGTGCCATCTGTCGTCTGGCAACACCGTAGAAGCTGATTCAACTGACTGCTACATGTCTACTGCATGCCACATGTTATTTACATTACTTGTGACAGGTTAATGTAAGCCTAATACATAAGATAGTGACTATGAGATTATATTGCTTTAAGTAGCAGTTGCGATGTATACTTGGCTTTGTTTGATCTTTGCTCATTGTTAGTTGTTTTTTGGGGGGATGTGTCTGTGGTTATAGTAAATAGTAAATGCATATTGTGCCATAATCAGATAATTGTTATGTATCATTTATTTCCCCATTTTTCTGTTTATGTCAAGACTAAAATTAAGAATTATTTTCATTATCAATTAATCTGGCAGTTTTATTCTCAATTTGCTCCGAGTTTATTGTATTATCGACAGTTATTAGAACAGATTGTGTAATAATAATTGTTCTTCCCAGTTTCCCAGATTCCAGGGATATTTCCTCCAGCCAACAGTTAAACAATCAAAGATATGCAGTTTTCTATTTAAAAGAAAATAAGAATAAACATTTAAAAAGTATTTACATGTTAGCAGCTAGATCCACTGAAATAATTTAAGGGATCAAGTTCTCAGTTCTCTGTTGATCAATTAATCCAGTGGAAAAAGGAACTGATAGCATACTTATTCTATTCTATATACTGGTATATGTGGTATATGTGATATAGCATTAACCTTGCTATAAAAGCTTTATTCTATGTGTAAACAATGTAAATGATAATTTGATTTGTTGTTGTTGTTGCTGTTGTTGTTGTTGTTGTTGTTGCTGTTGTTGTTGTAAAGCCCTTAATAGCCAGCTGTACTTAGAGTCCATAAATGTTGATAATAATGATGATGGTTATTGTGGCTCTTGTTGTTGTCATTATTTACATCATTACAATATTATTTTGGACTTTGGACTAGATTATTTGGACACATTTTTATACTTATTATGTACATCTCCTAACAACCACATAACGAATCCATATATAACACAATGACAGAATGTATAGCAAATTTGGTCTTTCCTTAGTGAAACCCTTAAGAAGCAAAATTCCTATCAGATGGGGGACCCTGGGACATAATCTTAACATTTGGGTGTCTGATTACCGTCAGTTTAAGGGTCCTTGATCTATCTATCTATCTATCTATCTATCTATCTATCTATCTATCTATTGACTTTTCTTACTTGGA
>OMLP01003327.1:5969-84982 GCA_900302685.1 Spondyliosoma cantharus | reverse complement strand
AGAGGGTGAAGATATGGATTGGCAGCGGGGTAGGTAAATTAAACGTTTCTATCTTGGCTGTGTATGGAAAGTGAGGGCCACGGGGAACTATTGTTAGATGAGGCCCGCGTGTGATGAGGAGGCAGAGGGAGGAGAGATAGTCGCTGACTTACCTGACACTGCCAGTGTTGTTGTTTTTCTTCTCCTGCTCTTCCCGACGCGATAGCAGCTGCTGCTGAGCCAGGGACATCTCCTCCTCCATGTTGGTGATCTCCTCCTTGGCCCGGCGACGGTTCTCCTGGAGGAGCACACAGGGGAGGGACGGTACACAGAAACAAAACATTTAGAGATCCTTCTTCCACCTCCATAAAAAAGCCCAAATACGTCCCATTTGAGCTAAATCAGACACAGAAATTCTCATACATGCCTTCATAACCTCCAGAATATAGTACTGTAATGGACTTTTCTCTGGTCCACCTAAGACGGCAACAAAAGTCTCCAGCTGGTTCAAGGCGCAGCATGTAATCGAAGAAGCCTGAACCTTTAACAGACTTATTATCAGTATTTGTCTGTGTGATTGCTTTTCAAATGTATTTTTATATGTAAAACTGTGTTTTTCTCTTACATGTAATTGTGTTTTGGTGTTTTTACTGACTAAATTGTAGGGACTCTCTGGGTGATTTGCAATGTAGATAAACTGAAGTTGAATAAACTGAAGTTGAAAACCATGGGCAGCTATACGCTTCTACATCAGCCTCCACACCTAATGAAAGATTTTGGAATCTAGCTGCAGAGGTTTGCTCCTATTCAGCCACAAGAGCATTAATGAGGTTGATAAGCTTGGCTCACAGTCTGCAGTACATCCAAAAAAGTGCAGGCCAGTCAAGTTCTTCCACAGCAAATTGGTTAAACATTCTTTTATAGACTTTGCTTTCTAGAGGAGGGCTTTGTCATGTTAATCGTGGCTGCCTGATAAGACAACATATACTGTTTGACAATAGAAAAACGTTTGATTTTATGCTCCATCATTTATTTTGTTGTGTCGCAAATCACAAACTTTATTGGAATGTTTTTCGTCATTTGGATGGTGCTTTGCAGGCTTCTGCACGGCACTGATGCAGGCAGGAAATCGCATCAGCGCAACAAAAAAAACCTTGAGGAGAGTGAATTTACTCAGGAATTTAGAAAAAATGTTCCATATCATGACATGTATTGACCTACATCGAAATGTTGATGTGATATCACACAGCGCATTGGAACTGTAAAGAACCTTCCCAAAACCACAGAAGCACACGGTCATCTAAAACACTGTCTCTCAACATGGGGGTTTGTGCCAAGATAGAAGATGGTGTTGCAAAAATTTTCAATTTTCACTCTTCTGTTTAGTGCCATATTTTGAAGGGAAAATCTCCATGTTTAAAATTGAGAGTTGCTGCTTCTCTGAAGAATTACAGACATTACAGTGTGACTCATCTGACTTTCTAACAACCTCACCAAATCAATACATTAATTTCTAAAATGAGGATGTTCAAATCCCCCAACTTTACTTTTATAATTGCTTTTTTGTCCTCTTGTAAATTACTGAACAATTTGATATCCTCATGCCTCCCAAAAAAATATTCATAAAGAACCATGAAAAGCAAATCGTTTTTTGGTTGCCCAAAATGTTTGGGAACAAAATATCATCCTACAATGTTGTATGAAGCCCCGATTATGATCACCAGGCCAAAACCAGAAGTACACAAACACATGCCAACATTCCTTTCTTTAAACTTCCAGATGTGTTGTAAATGTACTCCTTACATGTACCTAATATGTACTCAGTACATGCTGGCCTTGCTTTGCCTTACCTGTCTGCTTCTTCCTGCATGTTTGATGCTGTAAAACATGGGCCCAAGTTCTGCCAGCCACTCTCCGTCCACTGCAGTCACACACTGCATGTACTCCTGCAGCACAAAATACAGGTTAAAACATCAACAACACATATCTCTTTAATTAATTTCATGCCAGCCGAGTTCTGTAGCTGACAGACTTTTTACCTTGGTGGTCATGACGAGCTCGTGGTAGATGATGTAGTCGGGAGTGTAGCCCATGCCAAAGAGGGAGCTGGTAGGATGGAGGTGACATGGCATGCCTGTCCTCACGTTGACATATTCACCGATGCCCTAGGAGTGAACACAGACATAAATAACACATTAAATGTGCAGCTCAGATTGTCTGGAGATGAAAATGTGTGTGTGTTTGCACCTGCATCTATGGTGGCACTTTAAGGCCAGATCAAAACAGGTCATCTGGGTTAATAACTTCTACACCTGGCTCAGACAGCAGGAAAATAAATTTGAAGTATATATTCAACACTGCTACGATTGCTCTGGTTAGCCAGCCTCTCATAAGTCAAATGGAGAACCTTGATTATACAGTCATGATTTCAAATTCCCTTTCAGATTTTAGCGCTTTATTAATGCGAGGGCCAGAAGGGATATTTCACCACTCTGTAATTATGCTGCCATAAATCTGCCACAACCAGTTGCCACTAGGCGTGACATATTAACTGAGGAGAACCCAGAGAGCAAGAAGTACCTTGAGCTTGGCAGCTTGGTGGAAGTAAGCAGCACAGATGCACTTTCTGATGATGTCCCAGTCTGACCCGCAGGAAATCAGGTTCATCCTCTGCTGCACCATAATGTCCTTTAACTGGGAGCGTACCTCACGCACCTGCACAAAAACAATATGTATTAGAAGTGGAAAACTCATCCAACCTGCTAATTGCAATCAGTTGTTTTTGGGGGGAATATATCACTGCTGTCAGGTGAATACCTCAGACTGAAAATGACTGCATATAAAATAATTCTGCAGGATACTCGAGGCTTCACAGGATCTGAATCCCATCATACACATATTGAAACTTCAAATAATGCACAATTTAAGTGTGAGACTTCCACATGATCATCTCGCTGTAATTCCAGGGAAAACAGCTGAAGCAGTCAATCTTCTGACCTTTCTCATGGCCTTGGTGTGGATGAAGTGCTCGTTGCACCAGACGCTGGAGTAGTTGTTGTTCTTCCACTGCATGTAGACGTTAAGGTAGGTAAGGTGGTCGCTCTCTGGCACTGCGAACTTCTCCCTCACCTGGTCGCTCTCCTCCTCACGACCCTGCAGAGACATACAGACTGAGTTTACACTATATGACCGAGAGTCTTTCTTTATCATTCTAGTACTGTTCTGCATGCACAAATTACACAACAAATGTAAATGTGTGAATTATTAAAAGCAGTATTTAAAAATGTGAACACCACGTAGACATAATGTTATCTTGTTGTCTGTTGTCTATTTACACAGTTGTCAGGTATGGAGCAACATAAGCATTCACTTTGAATGAAATTTCTGGTCACCTGCCAACTTTATGCCCAACGTTCGTTCTCCATTTAGCTTTGTTTTTGGTCTCCACCAACTTGACTATGTGAAATATGTGGCTTTTCAACTGCTAAATGTTCGGCTATGTAGTCGCTAACTGTGTCTGTCTGTTGTTTTTGTGCTGGACAGGTAGCCTGCAGTGGGTTTTTAGAGTTTTCAGATTAAAAACACAAGCTTTTCTGAAATTCATGTGAATGCCCTCTTAAGTCACAAAAACAACTCGGAAAATAAGAGAATATTTTGACACACAAGTTGACGTGATATGACGCTGAAAAATGGCGGACAAAAGTAAACATTGGGTTGAAGGTAAGTAACTTTTTTCCAAAATCACTGTATTATTTACTTCACTCTTCCTTGTCACTCAAATAGTGGAAACCGGTGTCATTGTTTTGTGTAAATGTGATAAAAATGTGTTGTACTCATTTTGACATGAACACACTGAAGTCAGAAAAATGACTTCCCACCTCGGACCATCCAAGGAGCACACAAATGCATCATTAAACAGTACATTTGGGAGGTGGAGAACCAAAAACAATCAGCTGAAAACACTTCATAAACCTAACAAGTAGTCATGTGACTCACTGTTAATATAAAAAATATGGATTAAATCCCCATGAACAAAGCAAAATACATGAGTATCGGTACATTTTTATTTAACAATTGCACAGATCATGTTTTAATTCTGGGTCAAATGAGCCGTACCTTAGGTCTGTAGAAGATGGCTGGCACGGACAGCATGGAGACGATGATGAGGATGTCAGCACTGCAGCCCATGTCGCAGGACACAATCAGCACCTTAGACAGGGCGGGGTCGAGGGGAAACTCCACCATCAGACGCCCTGTCGGTGTTAGACCACCTGAAAAGACACAAAAGAACACAATCACAAGGTTGCTCGTGAGGAACATAAAAGTGCACGAGATGTGAAGAATGAAGGAGGGAAGAGCACAAGACGAGTGATAAGCTTCTTTTCCATCAAAAGCCTTCTGCCGTGATGGAGAAGCCGGTATAATGTGACACTTATTTGTCTATCACCGTGAGAGAGGAGGATGAACTGCTGACAGATGAGAATACTTGTAGCGAGAGAGAGAAAAAAAAAAAGAGTGAGATCAAAAACTTTGCCAGTTCTGATTTAAATGATTAGACGACAGAGTCTAAGAAGCTTATAGGGAGGAAAAGCAGAGAAGCAGAGCAGCCAGTTTGGGCCAGGTAAGCCTTAATCAGAGATAATCTGCTGTTAACACACCATACAGGGAATCATCAAAAGTCCCCCCTTATCCCCAAATCCCTAAATCCCCTGGAATCTGGCTAAAGATGAGACAGAAATGAGACCCGACCAGTCAAATCAAACACAGGATCAGTTACTAGGCAATTACTCCACTGGCTAAACCTCACAACTACCTCCTCCAGGCCTGTTTGCATTGTCTGCAGCATCACTGCAGCATCCTTTAAACAGATAGTCTCCTGCCTGTGTTTGTGGTGTCAGCAATCACTGTGTAGCAGCTCAAAGCAGGGCTGAGGAAGAAATTCAGCCCTCAAATACCCAATATTCTCTGTCACAGCTTCATCTTCATCTCAAACGGAGGATGATATATGTTGTTTGGCCCGACTGTAAACAAGACTAGTGGATGCCTTGTGAGGTCTGCTACTGGAGGCAGGGAAAAAACACATGATTTTCATGACATTATTAATACATGACCAAAATGTATTAATCGCTTATTGTTTATCTATTAGTTGTTGTTTTTTCTTAATTATAACTGGATTGATCGGTCGGACAAAACAAAACATTTGAAGTTGTCATCTTAAGCTCTGGAAACTTGTGATGTGATTTTTGACAATTTGCTTACAAAATGAGTCCATGGCAACACGCACACCATTTTTTAGCGTGTAAGAAATCAAATCCCAATCCCTGTTCACTACCCACCTGTGTTGTCCAGAGCTCCCAGGATCCACAGCTGATACATGGAGTTGAGCATGTTGTCCTCAGGTGGAGGATCCATGAAGTGGAAGAGGAGCAAATCCTGCACACCCAGAGACTTCAAAAGCAGGACTACATTGGCCAGGTTGGTCCTCTGGATCTCTGGTATGGTGGTGGTCAGCATTTCATTCTTATAGGCGCTCTGAGTGTAGAGTCTGGACAGAGACAGCAAAGAATGATGTTCTATTAAAATCAGATTTTACTAAACAAGAAAAATGTACTTCTTTTTGAAGTAAACTCAAAACATTGCACAGACATGCACAGAGGGATATGCTCCTCTGGGCCATGTTTTTATGTGACACTGTTGTGCAGGCATGCCAGTGGGATTGTAACAGATATAGATCAGCTGAAGAGGAAAATTCAGTACAATTTATTTCAGCAAACATCCAGAGCCTGAGTTGAAGTAAAAGGCCCAACTTAACAAAGCTCTCACAACAATAACAGCTGTCTGACGTCGGATCTTATAATTACAGAATGATTTGAATGTATGTGGGGGTTTTGAGCTTGTGAGTGAGTGCCTGTAGTCACAGCTAAAAGGCTCTTTGAGTGAGGAATTCTCCACGCAAGCGAAGCAAACCGGCATGACTCACTCTCTCTGCGCTCAAACACATACACACATCCACAGCGACTCAAACGCCTCGACTGTACTCGGTGTAAAGCTGCTCCCAAACTGATTCTTCATAGATTTGTGTATGCTTGTGTTAAAGTGCAGGTGGGCAGGATTAATCCAGAAATATGTGGGCTTGCTAGCTCATTAGCAATGCAAAACGTATCACACTGTCACTCAATCTCTGCTTAGGCAAAGGTGGCAAAAGAGGGAGGGGTCAAGTGGAACCTCTGACAGGGTCTTTGTGGCACATTTCTCTGCCATAAATAGAGTTAAAATGCATGAAATCCTCTGGAGATTAGGTTTCTGGATGGCTCTTCCTGCCTCTGACTGCCTTGAAAGAACGGCCATGTCACACATCCAGAGCCCTGAGCAAACCATCCGAGGATGGCACTGATTTCAAATGACTGAAGGAAGAAAACAGACTTAACATGCCAAAGTGATGCTCAGGAATGGAAAAGAAACATATTTCTATTCACTGAATGTACACTTGGATACAAATATCACATATCAAATAATCTATGTTCCTGCTGTTCTTCCCTTTCTAGGATCAGGGGACCGATGATTGGTACTCTCAGCGAAAAAAAGGATAGAAAAGGTTCGGAGCAGCTTTGCAGGAACCTAATATGACACAACTATTAACCATGCATCAGTTCCAGCTCAACACTGCTTGTTGCTATGTGCATGTGTGTGTGAAGATATGTATATGGCAAAGAGAAAACACGGGCCATTACCTGTAACACTGCCCTGGTCCTGTACGTCCTGCTCTGCCAGAACGCTGGTTGGCATTAGCCTGGCTGATGGGATAAACCTGCAGCGCGTCCATTCCAATGCGAGGATTGAAAACCTGTTAACAGAAAACACAAGTGAGCTAAATAAAAAGATTCTCAGGCTGGTTTAAACTTGTACATAGTGAAAGGATCTTTTAAGAACTGTAGAGTGACAAACCTTAAGTTTGCAGTATCCTGAATCAACGACAAACATGATACCATCCACAGTGAGGGAGGTCTCAGCGATATTTGTGGCAACAATGCATTTCCTCACACCATCTGGAGCCTAGCATAGGATACACAAAAAAATAAAGGTAGTCAGCTTTTCAATTAGTACTCTTAGATGTCACGTGTGCAGGTGTGTGCAACATTACGGGCCGTTAAAGATATAAACCTTCTGAAAGATCTTGGCCTGGAGGTCAGAGGGCAGCTGAGAGTAGATGGGCAGCACAGCCAGAGCAGGAGCATTCTCCAAATCCTCCAACCGCTCCACAATCTGATCAGACGTCACCTGAGAGGAGAAGGATAAACTTTACTCCAACTGGGTACACAGAATGAAAATAACCGAGGACTGAATGTGGCAGCATTTTTGAAAAATATCCTTTTAAGTCTTGAGGAGATTTGAGGGAGGAAATCATCATAGGAATCATATATACGTCATACATACAGCCTCTTTCATACATGCAATTCAGTTCACAGTCTTTTATGCCAAAATTAAAATGTACCAACAATTTGATTGATAGTAGCAGCCATGTCTCTCACCTCAATATCCTCCTGCCCAGGCATAAAGATAAGGATGTCTCCTATCAACCCGCTGAGATGGATCTGCAGAGCCTGCTTCACCGCTGCTTCCACGTAGTCCTCCTGAGGGGTCTGCACAGCACAAAACACAACAATCAGTCCAATACAGATCAAAAACATTGACAATCACCCCAGGACAACTTAAACTTAGGTCTTAAAGCGTTGGCACAACAGTAGAGACAGCTGTTAACTGTTATATGCTAAATATTGGTTGTCACACCAACTTATATAGTTATTGTCTATAGGGTACTTGATTAACAGTTTCTTTTTAAGTGAAAATATGACAAAAGTGGGATACATCATCTTACTGTGCTTATGTATCTCATATATACTTATCATAAATTGAAAGTCATATTTTACGGGTTACACTAAAATCTGTGATTATACTTTGACAAATTTAATATGAGCAGTAAGAGTGGCAATGATGAAATTGTATTCAGGATGTAGTGCAAGTACCTTTAAGTGTACACAGAATGCAAAAGAAAACATACCTTGCTAAACAAAATGTCAACAGGAAATGTTCTTCCTGGAATGTGGAATATGGGTACGTTGCCGAAAAATGCAGCAAACTTGTCTGAGTCCATAGTTGCGGAGGTGACTATGAGCTTCAAATCAGTGCGTCGAGATACAACCTGTTGGGAAACAGTGATGTGGTAAAATGAAATCATAGTTTATTACAGCGAAATCAGAAAACCAACTACCTAATTTATCATTCAGACACACACAACATATGCAGCTGTCTGTAAAATAACAATTAAACCTATATTAAATGGGTTTTAAGTAGCAGCGTACTGACCTCACGTAGCAGGCCGAACAGCACATCAGTATTGAGGGA
Organism: Spondyliosoma cantharus; assembly: GCA_900302685.1. Lineage (NCBI taxonomy): Eukaryota > Metazoa > Chordata > Actinopteri > Spariformes > Sparidae > Spondyliosoma > Spondyliosoma cantharus. The sequence continues at coordinate 76,600 of OMLP01003327.1, read as the reverse complement.
GCGTTCGTGAGCTTCGTCCATGATAACAGCACTGTAGTGGTCCAGGTCCGACTCCCTCAGTGACTCTCTGAGCAGGATTCCATCTGTCATGTACTTTATTAATGTTTTCTCAGATGTGCAGTCCTCAAAACGGATAGCATAGCCCACCTGCAGGCAACAATGTCAGAAAATCAATAGAAAATACGATGTTGTATGAACTTGAATGTACTTTCTTACAGAAAACACAACTTTATGACTACGCATAAAGTTTACAAAAAAGACAAACACACCTTTTAAAAAATTAACTACCTAATTAATGTAATTTTCGACAGGCTCTGCGTAATTATTAAGCAGCTCCAGCGTTTCTCTTCTTTTGGCGCTTGACAGCATAATCCCTACTAAACAGCATGTTTGCCTTTTCTCCACTAGATGGCGGTGTTATACAGCATATGACTTACTATTGAGTCTGTCCAATACAGTAATAACTATAGCAGAGTCATTCAAAACAACTTCACAGAAGAAAAACAAGGCCACAGTAGCTGGTTTTGTCTCTACTCATAAATTAAAGGGGACAACTACACGAGTGATCGGACTGGATCAAAACAAGTCCACAGCTTTAATATATTAGTTTGACAAGAGCTCAAATTAAAATATTAAGCAAATTTTATGTAAATACCAAAACTACTCTGAGTCAAATTCAACCTAGTATATTCTATCTGTAGTTGTACAGTCATGCAGTTTCACAATGCAGCGAATGACAGAATGAGATTTCGGATGCATTCTGAGATCATTTGGGATACACTAAGAATTCATCTATTGGAATTTTTTGTAAAGCAAAGACACTCAAATTAACACATCGCCAAGGAAGTTATAGAATAAGACATCACCATAAGAGTCAGAAATTATGGCAGATTAAATCACATCTTAGAACAGTAAATTAATTAACATTAGATGTTTATAGGTGTTCCACAATCAAAGATAAAACTCTACACAGAATGCTGGTTAGCATCAGCAGGGCTAACTACTCCAAAATGTAATGACTGCTTGCTCGAGCATCAGCCAGCTGTCTCACCTCCTCTCCAAGGTTGGTGCCAATCTCCTCACTGACTCTCTTGGCCACACTCATGGCTGCCACTCTTCGGGGCTGAGTACATCCCACCATACCATAGCTAGTGTAGCCATCCTCATGCAGGTATTGAGTCAGCTGGGTGGTCTTACCGCTGCCCGTCTCCCCAACAACAATCACAATGCTGTTGTCCCTGTAGCCACATTAAAATAGTAAAGGTTACTACTGAGTCAAAGAGTAACTCATCGCAGTTTTGATGCAAGGCTAAAATTTGGCATTAAAATTGGATGTGAACAATGAACTCTGTCTAAATATCATTACCTGATGATGTTAAGAAGTTGTTGTCTGACAGCAAAAATAGGCAGGTACTGTCTCTGCTCCAGAAGAGTCTTCTTTTTAGCAAAATCACTGCTGGCTTCAGACTTTTCTTTCATGTGGTCTGCAAATTTTTGCTCGGCTCTATAAGGAAACAAGAGAAATTGGCAGACTAAATAAACTGACATCTACAATTCAACAAGTTAAGCCTGTGCATTATTAAAAGAAAAGTATGTATTGTGAAACTTTGCATAGCCAGTTTAGTTACCTGTAGTCCACTTTTCCATCCTCACCAACGGGTTTTCCCCCAGAGACATCTGATTCCTCCTTCTTCTGGATCCCCATGATGTCCCCCAACTTGGTGCCTGCTAATTCCCAGTGTTTGTGCTGTGCCTGAAAACATAATCATTCCAATTACATCACACAGTTAAGAATACTGAAGCTTCAGTCTGTAACTGCACTCACAGATTGCAATTTCATGTGCATTCAACACAGAGGTGAGATGACGGAGCGCCTGGCGTTGCATTTGTCAAGTTGTTTCACTTCCCTGTAGGTGGTTTGCAGTTAAAATTTTATCCACCATCCATGTCAGGTGATCATGAAGAACTTTTTTTTAGCGAAGTGATGAAATTAGACAGCATTGGTATAATCAAACAGACAGGTGCACAAAAACAAACCCCACTGATATTTCTCAGCAGCAGATTATGAAGGTCATCGATCATACGATGACACCTGTCTACAAGTTGAGTGCAACTATAACATTCTCTAAGATTTGGCTGTAGAATTCTATATTTATGGGTATTTAACACACCAGATTTCCTGTGTTAACCCTCTTATAGCAAAGTGAAGCAAATCAAGACCGAAATTAAACTCTGGTCAGGATCAAGATCACAAAAGCAGAACAGACTTTCATCCCATGGGTACTCTTAGTGTTAGTTATTAGTGCTTCCCACCTTCTTGCGCTCTTTCTGCTCACGGTGTTTGCGGACAAGCTGGCTGCCTTTACGGGAGATGATGGCCATGTCAGAGGTAGCATCTTTCACAGGGATGACAGGCTCTGGCTGCAGCAAGATAACAAATGCAAATGCAAAACATTTAGATGGAAAAGGGCACTGAATCAAAATGATTTCAACTGAAGGGTACAACTAGTCACAACAGGCCTTAGATCTTGAGCTGTTTAGGTCTCGTTTACCTGCTTGGTGAAGACTATTCTTCCATCCAGAAAGGGGGGTACCAGGTTGTGAACCAGCAGGTGAACCTTTGCAGCATTGTCTTCCTCAAAGTCTTCATCCACCTCCAACCTCTGCACCACACCACTGGTCAGCATGCGGTTAGTCTCCCACCGCTCATTATCCTGAGACAAGAAACACAGCCTGTTACCAAGATATACCACTAACAAGACAAATATACAAGTACACACATACACAGTGAATGCTTGTGCATGCAGGCTCGCTCATTATCAGGACTGAGGTTGTACCTCATTGATCTGTCGTTTCTGGGCAGATATTCTTTTTTGCGTCTGCTTCTGAAGGATCTGCTCCCTCTTCTTTACGTAGTCCTCAGATGTGGAGGTGAAAGGGTTATGGAACTCATCATAGCCTTCATCCATCATGTACCAATCTCTGTCTGCTTGCTGCAAAACCACAAGACGATTAGAAATGTAAACAAAAAATTATCACCAGAACAAGTTTCTATAAGGCATAAATGAGGAGTAACTGTGTCGCTTACCTTCTGGTCCTCCTGCCACTGGTCTTTCTCCACCTCGTTATCAAACATAATTCCTCCCTCACCATCTTCTTTCCTACCTGAAGATGAGCCAGAATAAGAAGTGTTGTCATTCATAAGGTATTTAAATCTTTCACGTGAGCACAAAACAGGCTAATTTTAGAATAGTACCTTTTCCTTGTGACAAACGAGGTGTAGAACCCAAATGCTTTCTGTCATTGGCCCACTCGTTGTACTTATATGACGGGGTAGGCAGGGGTGTGTCGTCAGGGTAACGGCCTCTGACTGACCTGCGCACACAGAAAACAGATGTTAGAGTTTCTGTCTTTATTTCAAGTGCACTGTACCATCATGTAGTGTCACTTATTACAAACATCCACTTGAAGGACATTTTCCGATAAAACTAAGGCTTTGGGGCCTGGGGTATAAAAAATGCGAGACAAAATGAATGACAGTTGTTTACCTGTCTCTCCTCTCGCTCTCTCGGCTGGAGCGGTGGCTTCGCTCAGAGCGATCAGACTCTCTGTTGGACGGGGCGGGGGAGGGAGACTCCCACTGGGAATGCCTTGAGCTGGCATAACCACTGTCATCCTCTTCCCAGTTAGAGCGAGAGGGTGTGAAAGAATCTGTGAAAAAATAAAATAGTTAATTAAGTAGAAGATTAAGTAGAGGGTCCCTTGAACGCGGAGAGTTATTATTAATAACTTGAAAAAGAATCAGATGAATAAAACAAACTACCTCTGGGGCGTGTCTGCGGTGTCAGGGGTTCATCTCTCTTACTGCCTCGGCTGATGCGTTCAGACCAGCCTTCTCTCTGTGAGCGCTCACTCCTCTCACCACGCTCTGACCGGCTGCTGCTGCTGCCACGGCTGTGGCTGCCCTCTCGCTCATCTGACAGGCAAGACAAAGGAAAGTTACTCTCAACAACTCCAACTGGTATAACTGGCTTTCAATCTCGATTGATCTAAAATTCAAGTTTTTCAAATATTACATCCGCTTAACAATAAATAAATATACATTTTAAAGTATTACAAAAAAGTTAAATAATGACTTCCTAAATGTACTTGCTTATTGTTCTGAACTGTTAAGGAAATACATATTTTAGTATTTAAGTTAAATGTAGCCAGTTTAATACTGAAAATACTCTCACATAAGAAGTTATTACCAGCAAATGTTAAAGATTTTTAATTGAAAAAGAAAGATCACCTCTTTCGCCTCTTTCGCTTCTTCGGTCTCTGCCCTTATCTCTGCTCCTCTCTCTGTCTCTGTCTCGTTCTCGATTCTTGTCCTCTTTGGAGGAGGCGTAGACGCCGTGCTCACGTCTGTCTTTCTCCCTCTGCTGGTGTCTGCGACGGAACTCTTCACTGACCCCTCCGGGGTTTGAGGGTGTCTCGGAGCCAGTCACACGATACTTCCTGCTGGGGAGATGAAAACAAAATATTCAGTCATGCTATACCCATTTGTATGCCACTACAGCTGGTAAAACAAAATACTTTTTCCAAATGGAAAGGTTTTGCAATGACTTAGACTGACAATGCTGGTTTTTCACAGATTTAGTGAGGTGAAAGGAATGCACAAAAAAGTGTAAATAAAAATCTGTAAAATAAAAAAAATATGGCGAAAAGACCATTTTCATAGTCATGAAGTTTAGAGCAGTTGTATTTCATTACAGTATTTTTTTGACATATATTTCTATTAAAAAGCTTCATTTCAATTATAATGCCACTTTGAATCTAAATGTTTTTGCAAAGTGGCATTATGAAATAAAATTATATATATTTGTTCATATTTATATATTTTTTAAATTATCAATTCATAATGGACACTTTGGCTTACAGGATAAGTGTTGCCTGTCTAATACATATTACCAAACAAGTTCAACAAAATAGGATTCTGACACTTACCTCTCCTTTTGAGCACCGCTGCTATTATCTTCATCGTCGTCTTCATCAGACCCAGAGTCACTTTTACCTTCCTCCCAGTCCTTGTAGGACGACACCTTTGACTTCTTGTTTTGTCTGTCATCGGCACTAGCATCTGCCAGCTCCTTACTCTCCCGCTCCTTCCTTTTCTGGGCTGCTAGCAGATCCAAGCCCAGCAGGGAAGTGCGTGGAGTGGGTGCCCGAAAAACATGGGGCTCTGCAGCGGCACTCTTCTTCTTTACTATCAGCCCTCCAACCTGAGAATCTGGGTCAGCCCCTTCCAGTCTATGCATGGACACATCATCATCCATTATCTGTGGGGAAATAATAATGATGTGTAAAGCTACTAAACTGTAAAGCAATAATTAATTGTGTTTTGGGCATCAATAAACTAGGACTTCAACAAATGATTACTTTTATTATTAATCAGATTGATGAGGTCTGAAAATAATGATAAATGCCAACCAAAAGATCCCTGAGTCAAAGATGACATGTTGAAAGTGTTTTTATTGTCTGACCCAAAGTCCAAAACCAAAAAAGACTCAGTTATTGTCATAGAAGATACATTTCAGTGGTTAGGTTGCATTTTTGCTTACAACTTTATTGAAGATCAACATTACAGCAGAGAAGCTAGACAAGAAGATGTTTGCAGGTGTTTCTTAATCAATCCTTTAAACAAATCACAGGTTACACATTGTGAAGGTGGCGTTGATTACAGTCTAGTAATAGATTCAGCACTACAGTGAACTAAGATTAATGTTAATGTTTTAGACCCTGGACACAAAGCGCGCGTTGTTACAGGACAACTAAGAATTATTGTCAATTAACTGTTATTTTATTTGTACTTTCAGCCTAATGGGCGACGTCCGGTAATTTATTAACTTACTACTTAGAAACTACCAAACAAGACACTGATAACTTTACCGTCAATTATGAAGTCGTGGCCTATCAATAACTCTTTATCCACATTTTAGGACAGTATAGTAGCCCCACTTATGACTTCATTATTTCGTAAGGTATACCAAGACCATACATCGGTGTAGGTTATGATGTGAAATGTAGTAGGTTATGAGTAAATAAGTACATTTATTACATTAATCCCTCGGTTAATAACAGTTCGGTGAAATAAAACGTAACGTACCTCAGATACGTAGGCTAACGTTAGCTAGCCTGCGAGCTATCCGGCTCTGTCCCGAGGAGGCCGGGCGGCAAACTGCGAGAAACCTTCGCGTATTTCTCTCGGACTAAAATTAAGATATTCTCACATTGAGGTAAATATTTGAGGTCAAGTTAAGAGAGGGTAAGTCTGCAAGAAAATCACGGATCCGTGGCTGTCAGTGGTATTTACTTAAATGGCAGCTTTCGTAAACACAACGCGTATGTTTACAGACTAGGGAGCAGCCATTGCAATCCCACAATTCCAAGCGGGGGCAGAAAAAAATATTCTAAACTTTATTGAAATAGGTGTTAACAGTGAGTGGAGGGAGCCCCTGGCTTTTATGAATGTCTTACTTCAAATCATTGTTTTTCATTTTTAACAAATTATTGGTTTATTTTTTTAGTTGAGATGAGTTGAGAAAAGCTAAATTTATGCATTTAGCTTCTTTAACCACACAAAGTAAAGCAGGTAACAGGCATTAGAACCATGAATACATAACACATTACTAATTAAATTCAAAGGCTCGCTAAAAAGTGCAACATTGAAATGGGCACTGTGTAGTTTGGAATAAGCAATTCAAGCTCAGAATTTTAATGTTTACAATACTGAGGCAATAATAAATATTTATTTTCCCATAACTAATAAAAAAGAAGAAAATAGGGTCCCCACAACACTGTTTGAAGCTAGAAAGATGACAGGGTCCGCCAAATGTGAACAAAGTAAAACAGTATTAAATTGCCTGTAAGGGCAGTTTGCTTATTCAGTTTATTAAATCATGAAAATGTGTTTGTTAAGGCATTAGTCAAAGAGGATCTTTCTATTCTCATTGAAATTTCTTCCCCCAAAACTACACAGTGCACCTTTGAAGTCCAAAGTTCAATAACTACAAATCCCTTATACGTTATGCCCATCACACTTAACTACTACGCTTTATACAGTTTTGATGAATAAAAAAACTTGCAACTGTGCAACACAGACACTCAAAAGAAATGTATCAAAACATTATGATCTCTGGTATGACCTCTGTACATTACGTGGAACAATCTCAAATGCATTAAGTATATCCTTTAAAAGGTTAACACACCAGCCAGGAATACATTCCTTGACATGTAGTTGTTGGAAGTTATTGATTGTTGTTTTCATAGAACTGGAAGAGTGTCTGTTCAACTAAAAACAGCCAATTGTTCGAAAAGGACACACGTGTATTAAAGGTTTCCCCACCTCTGTAAAACAATAACCCCCTGGCTAAATTATCAACACCAACATCTGAGATAAATATTGCAAACTAGTAACATATTAATTTGGAGACTGAGTAGTTGAGATGAAAGGACAATCACAGCTTTTTCTTGGAGCTTTGAATTACAAAGAAAATATGCTGCTTTAGAAAACCGAAGAATGCGTAATTTATAAAGGCAAATTACTTGAACTGTAAACACACAGGACTCCCTTTGCTGCTTTAATTATAAAAAAAAGACAGGATATCAGTTAATCCATTTATACTTTTCAAATGTTTTTTGTTTGTTTCCGATAAAACAGTAGACATCAACATCACAAGTAGTGATATTTAAAGCAATGGCTTGTTTGGATCTTTATCCCTGAAGGTTGCAAAGTTCTGGGTCTCTCTTTCACACATCAGCTTATGTGCACAGTCACATGGTGGGTTTTAGGTAACTTACGATCAGACTTTAGCATGGTGTAAAGAGGCACTCAACTGGAATGGGGGCAGGGTTGTTGACAAGTTTTGAACCTTATACAGTATCTATATGTTTTTGCTGATGGTGATGTTGATATTTTATCTTAGTGCAACCAAAAGTTATGCTGCTTACTGAAAAAAGTATAACTATAGTTTCCTGAAAAAGGTGCACCTAAAAGGCTTTTCCAACTATGTTTCAAAGGGGGATGAAAGCCATGTGAACTAAACCACTGGAAAATTATCTACCACTGTCTTATGGCAGGCAACCTGATCTATCAGTAGCATCTGCTACAGAGGCCTCAGTGTCAGCAGAAAAGGTTTTTAGCGAGGAATTAATAAAAAACAACAAAATGTAAATTATATTTTATACATTACATTTTTCTAATAACAGAAATTAATATAAGGCATAGTGGACAGACAGAAACAAATAAATTTTTACAGACAATGAAAAGCATTAAGTAAAGAGAAATTATCAAACATTTATTGACTTTGTTTACATATTCAAAATGGAGTGAGAAGAAGTATAAACTTATTTAGTCCCTCCCCTTCTCCATAAGTCATTGAATGATAATTACCCAGCTTCCAAATCTTCACTATTTACACATTTTTATCAGTCATATTTATCTTAACCATATACAAGGTCTTCATTTTTTAAATTGAAAATTATGACAATGAAGTTACAAAATGTTAGAGGCCTGCACACATAAGTCATGTTATGTCATTAGAAACGCACTGTATGCGCATTGATAGCGCACAGTTGATACCCTCTGCAGAATGTTCTAGTCTCGTGATGATGAACTGGTCGATTGTGATTGGTCATCACTCCAAAATTCACGTTCTCATTGGTCAGTCCTTGTGTTTGGGCTTCATGGTAAAATACCACGCATGTCCATTGGTCTGTTTCACATGTCTGCTGATGTGCCGGGTTAGGCTGTTTTTCTTGATTTCGTAACCCAACACTGTTTAGAATTTGTGGCTTAAGAATAGTGTTTATAACAGCTAGTCGTTACGGTGACACCCGGGTCTTTTTGGAGCACGACTAACCGTATCCATACAGGGTGGAAACGGACCTACACGTTGATAGCTAGCGTTAGATCCGTCCCTGGCTAACAGCTAACGTCAGCTAAGCGCTCAGTCGATATAGCCTAGGTTATCTGCATTAGCGTCAGAATGGGTGAGGAAATTAACGAGAACCTCATTAACGCATGCAATGGACCTGCTGATGCCACCAGTGTGGAGGAGACCGGCGGAGCAGTAGAAAGTGGTGTAAAATATTACACGTTAGAAGAAATAAGAGTACATAACATGAGCACTGACACATGGCTCATCATTCATGACAAAATATATGACATCACAAGTTTCCTCGAAGAGGTAAGACACGATTTCTATCACACGGTAACGATCAACGTTACTGAAGCATAACACTGTTATATTCCACATGTGTGCTGTTGGCCCTTGGTTATCCAATTTCAGATGAGACCAGTGTTACTTCCTGGTATTACAAAACGATTGTTAGCCTTACGTATTGACGTGTACTGACTGTTTACTCAAGGTGTTATCGATCCTATCCAGCATTTAATCGGTCTGAAGTTACTCAGGGGTTAAACAAGGTTACCTTGCAATGCTGAAGTTGGCTTCTGATTCGACGCTTCCGATTGGGCAGTTGAGGAGAAAGTTGAGGTAAAACTTGATCTATTGCCTACAATGCAGAGCACTTTTGTTTGACAGTTTAGGTCTGAAAGGTGACCGAGTGCCACTTTGAAATGTGTGAAACCTTTATTCTATTGTGAAAAGGGAGATTTCCACTGTTTGTTTTTTTTACTTCGAGATCACAGTGGACCAGATCCGGATCGAAAATCACTTTACCTAGATTTGTTAAAGCTGGATGAGATTATCACAGATCAATTAGAGACTATTTGTGACACAGTTTCACATTTATATTTGTGAACGTTTACTATTCATGAAAATGGATATAACACTACGAATCAGAAGCTAACTTCATCGTCATCCTCAAGTGGTCTTGAGCTGACCTCATAACGCTATTGTTGCTATAAGAAAGCAGAGATTAATCATTAACGTTATATCTGTATGATACAGCGTTAATGGCAGCATGTGTGTTAGTCCAGTATTCAAACAATCGTCACAATCTGCATTGACACGGGCTAACCGAGACAATAGATGCAGAGTGACACGTAACCCAACACTGTAAGATAAGCAAGAGTGTAATAAGTGACATGGTCTTTAGAAATACCGGTGCTGGAGCAAGTGTTCAGATCCTCGACTGAAGTAAAATTAGTAGTGCCACATAGTTACAATTCTTTATTACAAGTAAAAGTTCTGCATACAAACCTTTAACTTTATACAGCACAACTATTCAATATCCAAAATAGCACTTTTTAGAGTCTTAACAATATTACATATCAGGATTAGACTGATATGGCTTTTTCAGGGCCGATACGGATTATTAGAAATCAAAGAGCCTGGAAACAGATATTTGGGACTGACATTAGTTTGTGTTAAAAGTTGAAATCTCAGTGTCAAGATTTTGAACGACCCGTGAGCACAATTTTCTCAAGTTCCATTCTTTAAGTAAAACTTTCCATGTACTTTTGTTCTGTATTTACTTTTTCTGCTACTTCATACTTCCTTTGCACTTCATATATTTACATTTACATAGTTAAAGTTACTAGTTACTTTGCAGATTTAGATTATTCAGTTTTTAAAGGCTATTTATTATTGACGTGATACCAATCAGATATTGTTGTTGGCAGGACATTGTGTGAGAGGATGCTGCATCAGAGCCAAAGTAGCACATTTTTAAATTTGTTTATTTTTTGGCAATCTGACAGAAAAATCACTGATACTGATAAACTGAAAGTGCTGAATATATCGGCTCCGATAATTGGCCTGAAGTCAAATGACTTTGCTTGACTTAACAAGTGCAGCATCTACACATTGAGATGCCATTTATCCTCAGTATCTCTCTTCTGTGTGTTTATAGAAGAAAACGACTAGAGAGCAAAACATGTGGTCATCGGTGTGGATGTTTTTTACAGTTTCAGAGTTCAGTTGTAGTTTGCAATGCATGTTCCTCAGTGGTTCAGAGAGGAAGGAAACATTTTACAAGTTTTAAAAGAACAAATCTTTTAAGAGCTGTGGAATGCCTTCAGGTTCACATCAACTACAGGATAGGAACTTATTTTTCAATTACAAAAAATGGAAAATGATTGGCTTTCTTATTGGTATTGACCATGTAGAAGGTATTAATCAGTACATCATCCGTATCGTGTATCCCTCCTGGTGACTTAAGATGGCAATCAAGAGAAAAGAACATAATTTCCGTCTAAAAATATAGTGGTGTAGAGTTGCATAAATGGAATTATAGTAGCATAGTTAAATACCTCAGAATTGTGCAGGTACAGTACTGGAGTAAATGTACTTAGTTACTTTCCCCCACTGAAAGACAATATTGGTGCATTTTGATAAATTGCCCCTGCTTTGCACTAAACCTAATCAAGCATTGAAATTAGTTGTACAATATTCTAAGCAAGGGAATTAACTATCTCCTTCCTGGGTTAACCCTTCTTTGTCCTCAGCATCCGGGAGGTGAGGAGGTTTTGCTGGAGCAGGCAGGTGCAGACGCCACAGAGAGCTTTGAGGATGTGGGTCATTCCACAGATGCCAGGGAGATGCTTCTACAGTACTTCATTGGGGAGCTTCACATGGTAAGATCAGGCCTCTGATTTCTTGCCTTTAGGGTTTTTACATGATGTCCATATAGCCCTCTCTCAAATACCAATGACAGACTCACTAATCAACATTATTATCTAAATTAATCAAGCAGAGCAATCAGTCTGTCGCCATTTGGTGCACATGTTGCTTGGAGTCACAAAGTGCCATGCAATAATTTTGGGTTTACATGCTTAATAATACATTGGGGGACATGATATAGCAGTGGAAATTTACTTGTAACACCCTTTTTAGATACGGTTGTCTTGTGAGCATGGTTCTGTATCTGATGAGAAAGAGCTAAATTAGGCCAATAGAGGTGCATTGTTTTGATTGTACATTACTGCTGAAGGCTGTAGCTTAGGTATACATTTAAATTTATTTTTAAAACATCTCTCATATGTCCCAAGCAGTCTCGGCTTCATCCCCGTTTTCATCAATTCATCAATTAAAAAATTATAGGAAAATATGTAGAGATGGTCATCCAACTAAAGTGAGCAAAACCCATGCTGTCATTGGAGATCATGCCAGTAGACTAGAAGAGAAGAGTGGCAGGAGATGACACCATCCTGGGGAACAAAACACATGACTGTCTGTAAGAAGACACAAACAGCTGTGAAAGAATGAGAGCATAAGCATAAAGTAAACTTTTCCACCCAAATCATCACATTGGAAATTGGTGACATTCACATTGGTGAAAAATTGGTTTTGCTCACTGTAACCAGTCCTCCTGTGTATATTAACCTGGTAATACATATGAACACATATGAGTTTAGATCCACTATGGATTAGCCAGGAAACTTATTTACTTTTCATTATAAGTTTGTTTGAGTGTAATTTGTGTCAGCTACACAAAGATAATAATACTTATTTTGTTGATTTTCTTTGTAGGATGACAGAAAAAAGGAGCCTGTAAAGGTAAGCTTGTCTTTTCATCAGACATCTAATAAGTGCAACAGAAAAGTCACTGAAACAGAACCTACTAAGACAATACAATGATTTTTTTTTGGTTTTGTTGCTAAATCACACAATACCAATTTTAATTTCCATCCTTTTGTTTTCTGCTACAGGAGGCACATAACACGAATTCAGGAGAGTCCAGGTGAGTCATCATGCCGAACAACCAGACCAGTCTTATTGTTTCCTGTTCCTCTTTCAAGTTATTGACAAAACATGCTTCTGGAAATGGAAAGCAAGAAGAAAAATTATTCAGAATAATTTTCTGTATTTGCACAAATATGAGATCTTCACTGTTTTTATTTATTTTCTTATTTATGGTTTCCTCTCGTGCCCTTCTTTTCTGATAAATTAACAAATATATGTATCTTATTGTTTGTTTTGTCCATTTTAATTGCTCTGGCTCAATAAATGTATATTTAATGTTTAATTTTCCCTGCAGTTCCTGGACCGTGTGGTTGATACCCGCTGTTGCTGCAGTCGTTGTTGGCGTCATGTATCGCTTCTACGTGTTTGAACACAAGTCCTCTTGAGTGCTGCTGGCGTCCTGTTTTCATCTCATTCTTTTCATCTGGCCTTGAAACGTTTGACCAAAACATGCACACACTGAACCTACACAAGTAGGAGTGCGTGCATCTTCTGCAACAATAACAGGAGGGGGAACAGTTTGATAAAGTACTTGTCCATCTACGTAGAGTGCACCAAATAGACAGCTGGGCAGAGACTTTATTAAATTGTCTGCCTTCGGTTTCTTTCTGTTTCATTTTCACTATTCCTGTTGTCATTCATGTAAAAATGTTGTCTTTTAACTTAAACTTTCATATGCACTTGACCAAGTTTGGTCTCTGTATGCTTTTTAACCATTTGCCTGCTCAGAGAAAGGTGCTAACATACCCTATTATTTCACTGAATGGAAACGCTGAAGGATGAAGTATGCAGAATGATGATGAAATCAGGGTAATAGTTAACAGTGAGCATTCTACCGTTTACACTGAATTATAAATTCTAATGCATTTTCTTAGTTTGAATAAAGTGAGAAATGTTACTGCTGCCTAACTCTTTGTAAGAATCTTGAGTTTATTCCCATCAGTCCATAGTAGACAGTTCTTATGTTAAGCAGTTCTTGATTGCATTTATCCTTTGGTTGTAAATGCATAAACTTTCCAACTTGAACATAGAGGTGAATTATATTGTTATCACTGATTATTTAAGGTAGAACTTCTGTTATCAGGAATATGTGTAAATGTCAAAATACCTGGTCCATATATTAATATAAATTATGTGGTATGAAATCAAAGAGGAATATTTTACAACCCAGATATAATAACTGAACGTGAATCATTAAGTTGAAAGAAGAAAAGTATTTGTCATTTGATTGTTTTGTTTTTTATATTTAATGTTCCTCTCTATGCCGTTTGTTATTTAACTGATGCTTTTTCACAGCTTTGTTTCATTGTTATGCATCTTAATTCTATGTTTAGAGTGAATAATACTGAATGAACTCGGGCAGTTGTCATAAGAGTCGTAGATGGATGTCTTGAAGGCTAAAGTTGGTTAGCATACATTAAATAATCATCTATGTCAATTTCCCAATTAATTATCCATGTTGCAATTCATTTTCTGGTTTTGGCTTAGCTAAGGTTTGCATAGCATTTCTTAAGTCACACCTTTTATTGGATATTCTGAAATAGGCATTTTATACTATATAACTATTACAAAAAGCATTTTCCAACTCCAATGAACATTACAATTCGAAGTCAATTTACCACCTGTCAGTTCAAGTTCAAATTTTAATTGATTAATAAATTAAACTTGTTGCTATTTTTACATGTGGCTGCAGTGTTTACTTGCAGACGTCAAAATGTAGTTGGATGACTTTGCGGATAAATATTTGCCACCTGTTTTCATTTCAACTGCCATTTCCTGTCATTAAAAGTCTCTTTGAATAAAATCTTTCAAAAATTCAACTGGGTTTTCATTGAATACTGAGTGAAGATCATCAACTTAAGATCATCACTTAGGATTGTATATACATTCAGTAAAAATGGGGATTGCTATCAGGATTACAGTTTCAAAATGGTGATTCATGTAGTAGTCTGTAACCATGCATAAACCTTCACGTGTATCAAGAATAAGTAAAGTAATTTAACTGATATTTTATCATCTTTATTTGCACATATTTGCTTTTGAGATTGTCTAAGAGCAATGGAAAGTAATCAAGTTACATTACTTTAATATTGTGATACTTGGATTACATTACTGACAAAAAAAAACCCCAGGAAATTAGCAACTATTGTATTACATTTTTAACATAACCCTCACAACCCTGCTTAAGATACATGTTATATATACACATATATTCAAAGTATGTGCTGAAGATTATCATTTCTTAACAGTGTTAAAAATGAAATCATCAAAGTCAAGGCCCTAAAACATCTTTTAGAGTTCTCAAACAGAAAAAACATTGAAATATGCATTGAAAATGTTCCATCCATCCATTATCTGTACCCGCTTATCCCGTGCAGAGTTTTGGGGTCTGGAGCCAATCCCAGTTGACATTGGAAGGTCATCAGTTCATCATGTAGAGATAAACAACCATTCACATTCATATTCACACCTCCAGGCAATTTAGTGTAACCTAACCTGCATGTCTATGGGCTGTGGCAGGAAGAGGTGCTGCTAAATATTTTCTCTATAGATATTTTTTGAGAATATAAGAACTCCACATATCCGCCTGTACTCTCAGCAGACTCCTACCTTTGGTATATTGTGTTATAGGTACATTAGCTTTTGCAGAGGATGCAGTGAAAATGTGTTAGATATTGATTCATGTTGAAAAAAAGGAGAAATCATTTTAGACAGTGGAGCCTCTCTGGTGCACTGTTTGACACTAGTTTATTTGCTTATTTGGTTGTAGCATGAAGTTATTATGATCAGAGAGGGAGATACTATAATGACAATCTAACCTAGAAAACAATAATGGAAACGCTGAGCCAGAGAGTTGAGACATAAACTAACTTCATCTCTTGACCTGTAATCGCTGGAAATCAGCCTCTGAGCTGTGCACCAAAAGTCTGACCTCTGTTATTGTTGATGCCAGTCACAAGTTTGAAAATGATAGGGGGATGCTGAAGAAGTAATAAACCCAAACTTGAGTGGGGGGTAGTTGGAGCAACAACTGCAGGTGTTGAGCAGCTTGAAGCTTTAATTCAGCTAACACCTGTAATGCAAGCAACACTGAAAACATCACTTTGTTAGATGATGCTGTCTTGGTAGATGGATTCACCTCACATAGTGTCACAGCCTTGTGTCCGATGTTGTCACCACTGTTGTAGTCATTCTTTACACGTCTGATTGGTCCTGTTTAAGAACAGTCTCAGAGCATTTTAGCGAAAAATGATTTCTGTTGGCAAAAGCCCACTGACAGGCACATCTCCCTTTCCTTTAAATATTCATATACTCAGCAATGAATAGTATGTCACAACAGTGTTGTGCTAATTTGAGAGGAATAGTGATTTGAAAAATTGAACAGCTGGGTTTTGATTTCACTCGGTGGTGCTGCTCCTATCTGCAAGAGTTGAGACAAGTATGCATTCATTCTTTGATGACTAAAGGCAATGAGCTCCATTGTAACATATCTAGGTGGTAGGCAATGAATATATAATTGCTTAAAGAAAGAGTATACATTCCGTGCTTTACAGGGAGGTAGCACAAAGCACTCAGGTATGCTTTTGTTAAAAATGAAAATTGTGATTTAATGTAAAAAAATTGCACTGAGGTAGATGATAATAATGTGGTCATGCACTTATACTCTGATTAGTTTTCTTTAGGTAACCAATTCATAGTGTGTTGCAGGCACAAAGTGAATAACACTTGAGTTTCTCCATACGCCTGCTCCCATCAGCTACTTCTTCTGTGGAGAGGAGCAGGAAGCAGTGATTAGAGTAAAAGCCTTTCCATCCGCAACCTCCACAAGAGCCCTCACACGGTGCTCGTGAGCAGCGCCGAAAGCACAAATCAACACCCATTGATGAATCCTCTGTAACCAGGTGGAACAAATCAAGAACTGGATGCCCTCTTGTTGCATGAACTGATGAATTGTTTCTACTGCCTTTACTACTTGCGTTGGGTTTCTTCAACATACCACAATTTGAGCAGCCAACAAACAACATAAAAAAAAAGCACATTCGACGACATAACAAAAATGTAATACCATAACCTGTTATAAATGATCATTAATGTGTTGGTGGTCAAAGGGTGTTGTTTCCTTTCTGCCCCTGCATACTCAGCGTTAACACAAGATGGCACTACAGCCTCAAGATGTGTGTATGACATCTTCTCATTTGGCCGGAAACAGTTCAGCAGTGGAGTCGGTTTATTAAAATAGCCAATCTTACTTGTGTACCCACTCTGATAAATTCATCACAGTATTCAGCTGTGTTTATCTTTGGGTTTTTCATGGGTATGAAACAGCAGGAACACAATAAACACAGTGCTGTCACACGCTGTAGGACAGACGGGCAACATTGTTATATTTGTACTCTGTGATTTCATTGTTGTGTTCTGTTTATCTCTGTCCATCCTGGGAGACGGATCCCTCCACTGTGGCTCTTCCTGGGGTTTCTTCCATTCTTTTATTTTGTTTGTGTTTTTATTTTTCATTTTCCAGGGAGTTTTTTCTTACTCAAATAGAGGGTCTAAGGACAGACGGTGTCATTCACCGTACAGATCATAAAGCCCACTAAGGCAATGTGAATGCGATTTTGAGTTATATATCAACCAATTGACATATTACTGTAAAAATGTGTTACTGATTAAGATTAATAAGTCTATAAGTATATGAAGATACAGAGACAACATACTGAGCAAACAGACATGGTGGCTGTTTTTTTATAAACATCTGGACTGCTGGTGCACTTCTGTCTTTCTTGGAAACAAACCTGTTTAGAGTACTGTACAAGAACAACAGATGTGCATTGTTTCACATGTAAGCTGACCCAGAGAGCATTAAAGCCATTGGCCATTTCACATCCGTGTTAACACTGATATTGTGACAGCAATTAAGACCGGGCAGAATGATGAGCTGTTATGAGACAGCGTATTGTATCCGCGGGAGTGCATGAAGCCCTCAGATAGACATCATTCCCCATGACTGAGCTGCTTGTCAACCCTCAAGGAGAGCTGAGGTTGCTAATGCACACACACCATGGTCCTGAGAGACCCGCTCAGCAAGACTGGCTGGAAAAACCCTCATGGAATCTGCAGGAATGAAAATGACCACTCATTTAGTTGTAAAAGGACACCTCCTCTTAAAATACAGAATTAAAGATTTATCTTTGTTGCATGGGACAATGCTAACATCAAATTCCTTGTTTTTGTCTTCTTCAGCAGGCATTAACAGAGATACAGAGTGTCAGGTTTTCTCTTTGAAGAGGGAATCCCAAGAGGGTTTCTGCAGCTTTGACAAGTGCCTAAAAGGTTCCCTGAAAACACTCACCTCTCAAAATCAAATATTCCCAACTCTTTTTCTCTGAACGACTTAAACCCATGAAAGGATTAAATTCACTCAAGAGATAAAAGTCAAATGCTCTCTCCTGGCGAGTCACAATTCGGAGCCTAAAACATCCCAAAATGTATCAATTTTGGCCAGGTTGAGAAATAAAATGTTGCTTCCAGTGGTGAAATAAGTAATATGATCCTGGACTTAACATACTGCAAGTAAAAGTCCTGCGTTCAAAACCATAAGTGACAGAATGCATAATGCAAAAAGTATTTTCAGCAGTTCAGTAAAAGTGCTCATTGTGCTAATAACAGCATATCAATGTTTGACCATTATATCTGATGTTTTTGAATCAATACTGCATTTTACTGCAGTAGATGTAAAGGCTGTTTTATTTTTAACTACTTATATAGCAATACATCATATTCTATAAGATTATACTATGTTTGTAGCTCAGAAAAACACCCTGTTTTCAGCTTTGTAATTTAAGAGGGTTTATAGTTTGTGTGCTTAAGAAGTAGGAGAATTTTCTCAACTCATAAGGGGGACAAATCATTCTTCAATTTATCACATTCGCATCAGAAAATTTGGAGATACATATTTTTCACTCGACGGGAAAGGTATGAAATAAAAATTGTAACCAGAAAATAAACTAGTAACTAAAGCTGTCAGACACATGCAGTGGAGTAAAAAGTACAATATTCATCTCTGAGATGTAGTGGAGTAGAAGTATTAAGTTGCAAAATTGGAAATACTTGTAAGAAGAATCATCACGTCACTTCACTTCACAAGTATTAAGGAAGGAAGATTAAGGATGTACATCTGTTATTGTTCCTTTCTTACCTCAGTACTTTCACTTATGTAACTTGAAGCTGTTTCACAGACAAGTTGTTGGCCTCACATGCACACACTGTATGTTTATAGACTGTTTATCAGTTGTTGTTGTCGTTGTTGTTATTCAACTCATCAGGAAAGAAAACCGGGCACATGATCAATCAAATTCGTACCCATCCATTATTCAGAAGCCAAAGCATAATGATTTTATCTTCTGATTATTTTTAATAAAGTACTTTAATTCCCTAACATCCGACCCAACCTGTGATCTAACACGGCATTGGTAGGTAGTGATTAGCATAATTCAATACAAATTATTCATCATAAGTCCCTTTATCAGATGTTAAACCAAAGAAACTGAAAACTGAAAACAATCTGATGTCAAATGTATATGCGTAGACCGTAATGGCAAACCCTGAGGCCTTCTGTTTAGTGTTATTAGAGATATATTTCACTTTCAGCATATCAGAGAAAGTAGTTGAAGTGGAAATAAACTTCTCAAACTACATTATATTAAAGTTGGTTTTTTTGATAGTTCAGCTATAAACAGTTGTTCCAATACTTTGTTGGTAATCTAATCTCTGTAGCATAGTTTTAATGCCCCGTTTTCCTTTATAGAAATGCCTAATGTGTAATACAATAGTGGAGTAGGCGATAAATTCAATTATATTCTTATTCTACCCCACAAAAATATGCATGCTGTAGCCTACTATAACACAGCATGACTACTGAAAGTGAAACAAGTTCCACCTCTAAATTAGTTTTAATTACAAACCCCTAAATCAAATTTCTGTACACTACGTGCTGAGGGAACATTGCGGGTTTAAGCCGACTTCTGGTACAATCTTCATCACCTGAAACAAAATCATTTCTTAATAAGAAAAAGTAATCCATCATCCTTCTGCTCCAAGCGTGGCCCTAGAGTTTGGAGATATTTCCATCGCACATTAAAGTATGTTTACAGGAAGTGAAGTGCTGTACTTTGGCTGACGGGGTGTTGAAAGCAGCTCAGGCAAAAGCATGCCATCTTAATGAGACTCAGGTACTGTGAGCAAGATACACTGCTAATTTCATTCGATAGGTTCATTCTGTAGTAACGTGGAGTGCGGGGAACATTTCAAATTCATAATGCTTTATTTATTAGATCGACAAACCCATATATTACAATACATTCTTCTTCATTTTTGCTTAAAATTAAGACTTTAGACAAAATGTGTATACAAAAGGTAATTATTAAAGGATAAGTTCACCCAAACATGAAAATTCAGTCAGTGCCTCCTCATCTCCATGCCGATGGAAAGTCAGGGGAAGTTTTGTAGTCCACAAAACAAGAAATGGCTACATACAGCTCAACTGGAGAAATCAAAATCTCCAGAAGGCCCAAATTAATTTGAAAAGATATAATTTACAGCCTCTTTAAAGCCCAAAATCTTCACTGTAGCCTCTAAGCTAAAAGTGTATTTAGCACGCACCCTGTCTGAAGTGGGAGCACAAGCTGAGCAGCACGTTTATGGTGTAAATAATGTCTTTTCAAATTCATTTGGGATTCTGGGGCTTCCAGAGACTTGATATAACACCATTTGAGCTGTAGGGAGCCATTTTATTTATTTATTTTTTTCAGGTTTATGTTTTATGTTGTCTTTTACAAGTCCCTATCTACTTTGACACTGCTTTGCTTTGAAGTGCCAGAAATGTTTTGAGGAACTTCACCTGACTTTCCATCAGTTTGGGGGTGAGGAGATAATGACTTTTAAAAAAAAATTTAGAGACAAACCTTCTGACGTTCAACACATTAAGATAATTCCCAAGCTTAAAGGACACCAAGCAGCAACTGAAAGGCTAAAATAAGTTGCATAAAATGTTTGAGTTTCAGTGTCCTTTTGAAAGTGAACTTAAACGCACCATGACACTGAACTCTGTTCAGACATAGATGACATGAGCTTCGCCAAGGTGAATCCATAAGATACTGAGAGGAAGATCAAGATCTTAACATCTCAAAATAAACAACCGCTGCCTCAGAAGTCGCCCAAGTTATCTCTTTGCTGCCATAAATGCGCTGACCTTTCTACTCTGTCACTGCTTAATTACTTTTCTCCTTGCATACACTGAAATGCCGTGACTTAAAGGTTAACTTCTCCCAGCTGTTATATGCCAAGGTCTTCATCGCGTGGTTCAAATTGAGGTAGATGGCCTAAATCCTTCAAAGTGCTTGTAATTGGAAAGTGACGTTAGTTCACAAATGTCTCGTATGAATAGGAGCCAAAATATCAGGTTCTTGTGATGAACTAATTGACTAACCTCAAACGTTTGAAGTGAAATATGTCGACCCCAGCAACAAGCCGAGGCGCACAACAGCCGACACTGATAAAAGAGATTATACAACTGTACGCAGAATAATGGAAGACATTTCTGGGGCACAGACAAGGTTGATAGCTATAACTATAAAACAACTAAAAGAGGCCGTCACTGACAGGAAATCAAATCTTGTGTCCTTGAGTAAAACAAAAAAATCCAATAATTTATAAACTGAGCCTGTGTTCTAGATAACTAAATATTGCTTTTAAACTGAAAATGTCATAAAAAGGAAATAAAAATGAAACAAATATACAATAATCAACATAACTCAAAGTATGATGATGTAGACTGTAGACGGGGGTTATTTCAAGTATTTGCCATGATAGCCTGTTTTAGTATCAACCACTGCAGTGAAACCCATATGTCTCATTACTTTATCTCTTACCCATGATACTTTATGTAGAATTTCAATAACTTGACTTCAGTTAAACAGCCCAGCTAGTCCAATGTAGGACAGCATGGAGATCACTGAGCACGTCCTTCAGGTGCCTTCGTCCTAAGCCATGCTCAGCAGTGTACAGGTGGAAGATACACTGGAGGAACGCTCGTGGACGCTGTTGTTATTGTCCGCAATTCCTGACACAAACTGTGATCTTGAAGCGCTGCAGCACCCGAGGGTGTCGGCCAGTTTGGGGCAGAGTGCCAAGGTCAACCTCTGGAGGACGAGGTGGAACTTCCTGCGGAAACTTCGGTTTATCCAGAAGTAGAAGATGCAGTTGAGGAAACCGTTGGCGGTCGGCAGCCACACCACCACAAACTCAACCCACTCTGGTACGCTGCTGCCTGAGACTGCTGTGGGAAGAACACATGCCAGCGATAAATTGATTTGTTTTCATCTTTATTAAATAAATTGTTTTGAGTCATTTTTTTTTTTTACAGCTTCTAAAATGTAAATTATTTAACACATTTTAAGGACACCATATTAGGCTTTGGGAAATATTATATACATATTTTATCATTTTCTGATATTTTATAGACCAAACATTAATCTATTAATCGAGAGATTAATCAACACTGAAAATAATTGTTAGTTGCAGCCCTAATAACACAAGATAGCAGCTTCTGAATGAGAAAAGTGGTCGACCTTTTGTTGACCTTAAGTATGAGAGGGTCAATACTCCGACTGTGGCTGGTTTATGATCATATAAATCAATACATTTACTTTAAACCATAGACGAGAATGTAATACATTAACAGATAATAAAAAAAATAATGAAATCACCCTTCAAGATATTTTCCCCTGAGAGCAATAAAATGAAGCCATCAACTTAACATTTATAGTCTCAATATAAAAGTACAAAATTAGCTGATAGATTTGGTGAAGAGGAGGCGACCACTTTACAGTAAGGCTCACGAGCATTTGCAGTGCAGCAGCGCACTTTGAAGTTTCAGTTAAGACTGTCAGCTTCATTTTGTGGGGATTTTCATCCATATCAGATGAATTACAGCCCTCTTTAGAAAAGGTCTTCACGTCCAAAAATATTCAGCTGTGACTCTTGCGTTCAGTCTTGATTACTCCAAGACAGCACATGGTTGGGGTAAATGAGAAAAAGTCAAAAAAGGTTTGAGTCATAAAACTGGCATTTAATCAATATATTCATGCCCAGAATCAGATAAATGACTTTGACAGCCAGTTCTCCCAGCACAGCTCTGGCTGAAATCGATGAAGAGGGAGAACTAAGTCCTCAACTTAAGATTCAGATACCTACTTATGTGTTATATTGCTACCTTTGAAACTATAAATCCGACTTAAGCTTAGAAAGTACCTGAATACCAGAAAAAGCCCTGGTTTGGGTGACTCGGTGTCCCACTTTATGTGGTACTGCACAGCATTTTTTCCTATGTCCCCGTGCCCCACATATTGAGAAGATGTCCCATATTTTCATTGGCTACAGATTTCAATAGTCATACCGCTGCAGGCAGCGAGACAGAGCCTTGCTTTCCTGAAATCTGGTTTTAATCCAAAGATTTTGAGGAGAAAACACAGAAGGCTTTCATTTCGCAGATGTGTTTTGTTTTAATATCCTATCACTACCTTTGCTGCATACTCTTCGCCCTGACGTGGAATATGATGGAATCCAGCATTTAACACACCGTGCAGCACTTCCAATGATGCAGGTCAGCAGACTGTGATGGCAAGTTAGAATTTGTCATTCCTCCCACACACCAATTACAAAAAATAAAAAAAATAAAATGTCACATGGTGGCACAAAAGCAGTACTGAATCATCCACAGCGCAAAGCACAGGTCATTAGCTAAGGTGCAGAATGGAAATGTTTATTTTTAGGTTAACTGAATATTAGATCAAATATTGATATATATATCAGGTCCCATAGAAACACACTATTTGTCCAGTGTTGGTTTGTTGGGAACTGGTCATCCTCACCCTGGAACTATGACTTATGTCCACATGTGACTCAAAACAGCTTAAAGTTAAAAGTCATATAGAAGAATGCATGCTTCTCCAGTCATTGTAAGATCAGCTGCGTCTACATCGGGAAGCCTCATTCTATAAACAATTTTTCATATATTCCATGACAGTTAATGCCACCTAATCCAGATATAGTGCACATCAACAGGATGCATTAGCTATATTATTTTCTAGATCATAAACAGATTTAACTTTCTCAGACGATTCTGAGCTTGTTGCTGAAAAAGAAACACACAAAGTCAATTTTGAAGCTGTCAGTGGAATTAGCGATATTTTGTGTTTATTTTTAGATTTAATCTTTAAAAAGGTGAACAACCAGTGTCTACATTTTCCAGTGACCAAGTTCAATTATTTGAGCAGCTGTGTCAAGAGCAGCCAAAATCTGGTAAAAAGAGCAGAGTGGAGCCAAAGAAGATGTTTCCACTGTGAACCGTCCATGATGTTAGTGAGCTGCACTCAATAAAAAAGCCTGTGAAATCAATCCCTCCATCCACTCGCTATCTGTATATTCCACCAATGTCCACGTTGATAAATGGGCTGCTATATACTGGAAGCCATTTTTCAATAAGAGAGTCACCAACATATTGACTGAAGGAAAAAACAACCCTATAAATCTCGGTATAGATCAAATTATAAGGCCTTGCAGATATAGTGCGTGGAATTGTGGGAAAACAATTTCAACTTTCATAGTCAAGCTGTACATACTATTACACAAAACCGATTAGTTTGCTCGCACAAATCCACTGTTCTTGAATCTCCATGTTGTGAAATGTAATTATTCTAAAATAATGCCAGTATTGTCAAAGTCACTCCTTGACTGTGTACAGAAAGCTAAAAAGGGATTCAGAGGAGATGTGTTTACTTTTTGGGGGGGTTCATTTATTTTAAAAAATGTAACTATAAATATATGTATAGAATATATGAATGTAGACAGGCATATATAAGCTATTTGCTTCTGCCAGAGTCTGTTCAGTCACTTAATACACAGACTGTTGTTTACTCTGACTATACGGTTTTTATTTATTGTTTCATGTTGGATGACTGAATAAAATTACAACTTCTACTAAAAGCACAAATAAGCCAGTCATCTGAAGGACACACACACACACACACACACACACACACACACACACACACACACAGCTTACCATTGTAGATCATAGCCGCCATGCAGGGGGTCCAACAGGTGTAGTACGCTGCCATCACAGGCACGAGCACCCTGGATGCCACATTGTGTCTGCTGCGCCGTGCACACGCGTATTTACGCAGTTTGAGCCTCTGTCTCTTGGCAGCGCACCACACTCTCAGGTTGGCGTATGTCATGATGATGGAGCAGGGGAAAAATATAAAACACGTCAGGCTCAGGGAGTAGCCGACGTTTGTGGAGTAGGACGGATTGCAGACCAGTGACGCCGTAGAGAAATGAACCTCGATGATGCCATCCGGAAATGATATTGGCGACAGTAGAAAGGGGGGGAAGCACCAGGCGAAGGCAATCAACAGCAGCGTCCTTTTTCTTGTCATCAGAGACGAGTACTGCAGCGGGTAAAACACCGCGATGTACCTCTCCAGGCTTATCGTGGCCAGCGTGTACATGCAGGTGGAGTAGACGGTGGCATTGCAAAAGGCCACGACATGACAAAGAGCATCTGGCCCTTCAGTGTAGTCCTTTAGCAGACTCACCCACAGATTCAAGGGCATGACCAGCAGTCCAAAGGCAGAGTCTGCAGCAGTGAGAGAGAGGAGAAAGTACCGAGAGTTTCTTGACCAACCAGCCACGGAGGAAGTTATAACCAGGAGAACTGCAACATTTCCCAAAGTGATCATCACTCCCAGAACGATGATTATGCTTACTTTGAGGGAGCGATGGGTCAGCTCCTGCAGCCTCAGAGGGTCGGCAGCTGACAGGTTAGAGTCGCCAGGAGTTGAGGAGTTAAGTGTTGAGTACATTTTTCCCCTCAGAGTGGCATGAGCGCAACCAAAACATAAGACACGTGAGCCATTAAAGTGAGCAAAAAAACGGTGTGAGGATGTGGGGCTGTGTTTGTAAGCAGCCTGCAGCTGCTTCATGCCTCTCAGCTCAACAATCAGCAGCACACCTGGTGCAATTAATGTGGGCAGGTACCAACCAGTGTCTCTGCAGACATCTGACACACCGAGACATCTCTTTGCTGGCGTCAAATCATCTGTTGATGCATCTAACTCATTTGTAAATTGTATGATTTATTCAAAAAATATGTGGTAGTTCATTGTGTTTCTGCAATATGATGCTGTCTTGCCGTGTGCTTCATGTTGTAAAACTTCAAAATACTCCAAAATGTTATTTTGCACCAGTGCCGTTTTGATTGAATTCTTACAGGCAACTGAGGGATATTGTGTTTCATACAAAACTTTGTAAAGAAGTAAACCAGAGCATCAATTGAAAACTGTACTTGAAAATGTTATCGTCGCTTTCAGATAACCTCCACATCACACTCACATTCAGCAAATTTACATTTATCTATATATTTCCACTTTACTCATGCATTTATTTATGAATCCACATGCCTGTGCTGTATATGCTAATGTGTTCTGCATATGTGCGCCTGTGTTCATGTATGTGCACATGGTGTTTTTGATATGCAACAGATATGAGATTTTTCTGCAGCAGGAAATATCAAGCAGGAGGGGCTCACAGTCGACATTTTCTCATGGAGAGGCTGAGACACTTTGAAGGTTTTGTATAAAGGATATATTTTTAGGTATATTTTTTTATACAATATTCAAATGCCATCAGTAGATTAAAAGATAAATTTGCCCAAAAATGGAAATTAAGTAATTATCTCCTCATCCTCGTGCCGACGGTAAGTTGGTGAAGTTTCTTAGTCCACAAAACATTTCTGGAGCTTCATAGCAAAACAGCGTTCTCTTAAACAACCAAAGTAGATGGAGACTTGTTTTAAAATGTAAAACAAGGGGGGAAATAACATGAAATGGTCCAAACAGCTTGTCCAGTGTTATCCAAGACTCTGTGGAAGCACAGAGAACCCATATTGATGGGGAAAGACATTTTTTTCGACAAGCATGTGCATTCACTTCAGACAGGTGTGGGCTAACGCTTTTAGTTTAGCAGCCACAATGAAGACTTCCTCTCTAAAAAGGGAGTTGGATTACGCCAGATTAGCTATATGGAGCCATTTTTCCCCGTCTACTTGAGTTGTTTAGGAGAATGCTGCAACGCTGTTCTGCTGCGAAGCTCTTCATGCAACTTTCTTCTGCATATGTAAGGATTTTTAGATATGAGAATCAAGTCGACTCATGAAGGTCTTATCTATTATCAGATTACACATAGGGGCTGGACTAAAGCACACTAAACCACAGTATCAATATGTAGAGGCTGACCTGTATGCTCTCTCTGTCGCTTTATTAATTGCAATTAGCGAGACAGTTTCAGCCCCACAGGGCTTTCATCACATCCAGTCGGGTTGTCTCACTAATTATAATTAATAAAGGTGTGATGTAAGTGCAAAGTGTGGCTTCTACAGTGCTTAATATTATGAACTAAGTGTATAAAGTATTTCTCATGAATAATTCAAATCACAGACACACTGCATTAAAAAAGAAAATGTAAATTACTATTTTTTTTAAAAAATTATTCTGTGGCTACGTATCAGGTGGCAGCAAATAAAAATGCAGCTTGTGACTCACAACCAGCCATTCCCTCGAGTTTCAGGTTTGCAGGGCAGCCCGTCACGGCAGCTTCCATCACCAACATTAACAATGAGTCAGTCAACAATCCATCACTATTAAGTTTCCACAGATGTACACTCAGTCTCAGCCTCGGAAGTCTGACATCTTACAACCAATCATGGTCCAGTTTCCACCATTAAACACCATCAGTGTCAGGCTTTCCTTCACCTCCCATTCCAGTGACAAGCATAAGTGTTTTTGTCTGCACCTCTGAGTGGTAGCTGCCAGCCTCCCTCCTGGAGTCAAAAAAAAGAACTACATGACACAAGGGCAAAGAAAAGGGCAGGACAGATTGTGACTGACCTTTCCAACTCAGGTAACCATCTGTTTCAGAGATATTCTTCTGTGTGACAGTCAGTCCATTAAACAGCATATACCAACATACTCAGCCACTTTCCTGCATCCCCAAGGACATTCTTACCTCCTATGAGTTATTATTCTGTAGCAGACACACAAGCCCACATATCTTATTGTCCTCCATTCAGTGTCAGAAGAATCCATGGGATCTTTTACTTAAAGCTACAATGTGTAGGAATTGGAATTCTACCACCTGGGGAATAATTAGAATTTGTTAAGCAACTAAAGCTGTAACCTACATGTAGTACAAAGTACATTTCCCTCTGAAATGTGGTGGAGTGCAAGTATAAAATAACAAAAAATGGAAAGACTTGAACGCACAGTACGTAACGAGGAGGCTCTTTATCAAAGCAAAACAAAAGACTTTTTACCAAGTCTTGTTCGCCGATTTCTCTACCCCGGAAGTTGTGACAGGTGACCAAATGACGTGAAAAAACGTGAATAAACTTGTGGCCGAGGGGAACTTAGGTCATCGTAGCAGCGGTACAAATAGAATAGAAGTGCAGTATTTTACTAAATGTGCTGACTTACATTTCACCACTGCTCCCATTTACATGAAGAAGAAGACGATTCCAACTGTTAACATCACAGCATATAAATGGATCCTATGCTCTTGGAATCCAGCTTTTGTGGAAATAATTAGGACATTACTTTATTATGTGTTCATCACCAGAATGATTGAACATGGTTTTACATTGTGCAGAAAACATTTAGACCAATGAAAACCTCGAATTCGGCTCATTAAAGATTTCCAAGTCCATGGTGACCTCTCCAGAGTCCTACAGTAGCTTCAAAGTCATCAACATTATTTCCCAAGAATCCGCCAATGAATGTTTTAGCAGCATTGCAGCAGCTACCACAGTGCGCCGTGGGAGGAAATTAACCAAAAGTATACAACACAGACTGGACTGTAAACATACATATGCAGTATATGGCCCACAGATACACAGCATCTCGGCGCTGCTACCATGGCCCAGATCCCCCAGAGCATAACTGACAGCTATCTGCTTTTGATATATATGTTTCTCGATGTCGTAATGAGTGGATTTCTCTTGGTGATTTCGAACACGAGGCCTGGAGGAGGGGGGGTTGAACTGATATTCTCAGTCTCCCTCCCTGGTTGCACTCTGTCATGTTCATTGCACAGTCGATTGCATGCTCCTTACCTGATTCTGTCTCATTTTGAGAGGATGTGGAAGCACCAGACAGTTACAGATATAGCACAAGGTGCTACATATAGCCTATTTGGCCTATATAGCCTATTTTCTGCAGGATGTAAATATCAGCTCCATTTGTTTGAAATATACTTACAGCCAATACGGTCAATCAACCAACGTAATATAAAATCCGGAGTAGTACTTTACAGAGTAACCTGCAGCAGGTTTTGAAAAATACAAACAAGAGGGGCACTCTGAGACATTTTCCTTCTCCTCTCAGTTCATTCACAAATCCAGCTGCTTTGGGAGTATTTTTATGTGGCTTAAATCAGGAGATATTTTCATGTGACAGAGTTCAAGTGTTTGTGCGTGCCTTTCTGTGTTGAGTGTCCATGTGTGGGTGCGCATGCACGCATGCACACACACACACACACACACACACACACACACACACAAGCAGCACTTGCCCAAAGGTGCATGTGCAAATGTAGCTGATCCCATGCGAACACAAGTGAGATGAAGAGTGGATGAAATTCGTACATGCTTGCAATTGAATATCCTGTGAGTGGGAGGACTCCTCCATCAGCCCACCTACTGTACAGCACTTCCTGATGTGGAGGAAGGTAACCATTGATTTGATCTGTCTGTGCATGTGTGTGCTTGTGTGTGTGCGTATGTGTGTGTGGGCAGCAACGCCATCTAATTCTACCAGTGAGGGTTGATCCATGATGTTTAGGAGAGATTGTATAGTGGGGCGGTTTGATTGCCGATAGTGTGAAAACTCGATGTCTGTCTTGACAGTCCGTCTAACTGATAACAGGGCTCTGCCAGCACAGACGAAGCCAACCTGGCAGGCTGCAAGTTATTAAAGTGGTGTTGAAGATATATCCTCTTTGTGCCTACACACCCAATGTGTACTCCCTGTTGACTCAAATAAGGAAGAGCAGCCCGTGCTGTGTGCGGAGATAGGTGCAGAAACTGAATGGAGAAAGTACTGCATTGGTCTGCTCATACAGAAACATACAGTGCATATCAAAACAGAACAAATGTATCGCTAGATGAGTCACATTCAGATTTGAGTAAACCATTCCATACAAACAATACTTATGGCTCTGCTGCTGTATAATCCTCACGTACA
The DNA here is from genome assembly GCA_900302685.1 of Spondyliosoma cantharus. Classification (NCBI taxonomy): domain Eukaryota; kingdom Metazoa; phylum Chordata; class Actinopteri; order Spariformes; family Sparidae; genus Spondyliosoma; species Spondyliosoma cantharus. The sequence goes on along the minus strand of OMLP01003327.1, from coordinate 46,554 downwards.
ATGTGTGGGGTTTCCATTATGTTTCACGCGCACTTTTAAAGAAGATAAACCAGGTGAGTCACAAGCAACAGTGGGAGTGTCAATTAAAGCAAGCCTATCAGGGAGTTGCAGGGATACATGCTACATCCCTAAATGTTGTGTGTAGATTGAAAGATGGCAATCTAGTGCTCCACATTCCTAAAAGAAAAAAGAAATTCAGGGTAATTTAAGCAGCACATATTGACCCTGTTACACAATGTTTGTATGTCATCGTGCCTCTGCTTCTCTCCCTTGGACAGAAATACCTACAGTGAGGCTAGAATTTCAGCCTTGCATAACAGCTCTTTTCATTTAAAAAGCCTGGGTATTGAATATCATTGAAGATCTTTTATACTTTTTTTATTTTGTCAGAGAATCACCATTGAATCCAGCTAATGTGCCTCTCTGTAGTCGATCTTATGTAACAGGGGTCTAATTCTCCTTGAAGTGGGGATGTCGGACAATGGAAGAATGAAGGCGAAAGAGTCCAATTTCTATTTTTTTACTGCTGTGCATTAAGCATTTTAGCAGTATACTAGCTTCAACCTAAATAAATGAATGAATAAATGTGTGTGAATGTGACTCTGTCTGTTGGAGCCCTGTTAGACATCCCATCATGAAATATTGCACAAAAAAAACCCCACTGTGACTTTCATCGTGTGTGTGGTGATGTATTTCAGTTCTTTAAAAAAAATCTACAGTGTAGAACAGAAAAGCTGGACCCATTGATTTGACCATTTTATTTTTTGCAACTTGCAAACTGCCATAGAATCCTTTGTTAGCCTTGCAGTCAGCAGCATGGTGGCTTTATTTGTATGTAGGTGCTCACAACTGACCTGGAATGAATGTAGTCACGTCCAGATTTCAAGGTATTACTAGTTGATTTCTGGCTACTTTCAGTTACAAGAGGAAAAGTGGAAATGGTAGACGGCGCAAGTCAGAACCCTTTACAGGAGGGTTAACATGTTGCCAATACACAAAAAATCCATCATACTGTAGTTTTTTTGAAATCTCACGCTAATTGAAGAAGAAATTGAAAACAAAAAGCTCAACTTCTCACTGCAGCTTATCTGAACTGCCAAATATTTTATGGTGGAGTGTTGAGTAGGAATTGAGGAGTCTCACAGCCTGATGAAAGAAGCTGCTCTGTATTCTAGTAGTACGGCTGCAGATACTTCTGTATCACTTGCCAGACAGCAGCAGGGTGAACATAATATGTCTTGGGTGGATGTGGTCTTTCAGTATCCTTTGGGCTCAGTGTAGACATCTCACTTCGAGGGTCCAGGCTGGCAGGGATGTTGTCTGTGATGTGCTGGAGAACCAGTTTCCCAATAAACTTCAGGATGAGGTGAGAGCCACTGAACAGTTAGGCTAGCCGCTGCAGACTTTTTAGGTACAGGAGTGATGGTGGCTGTCTTGAAGCAGGTGCGAACAGTCTTTTGTGAGAATGAGATGTTAAAGAATGTCAGTTGCAACATCAGCGAGCTGATTGGCACAGACAGATATCACAAGGACCATTAGTTTTATTCATATTCACTCTCAGCAGGATTTTCTTCACATCTGCTTGTGTTACTGATAGCAGCCAGTCCTCTGGAGCTGGAGAATACTTTACAGCTGACTCTTTGTTGTGGAGATCAGAGAAATGCATGTATTGGTATTTTTCGCATCTGGCAATGTGGCCTCACACATGATGGAGGCACTTTCAGTAACTTGCATTATTTTGGATTGCCTGCCACCTGTCTTAGGAGCTGTTGGTGTTGAGGTCTCTCTCCAGCCTTTGCCGATGTCTCTTTAAATTTGCTATTAGTTACGTTTTTTGATGTTTTTCTTTCTTTCTAGCAATTTTGTGCGATGACCCAGTATAGTACTATCTTCTATAATAACAGCTCTCAGAAGTAATTGGTTGGTATGGGTGTTTGAACTCTGCAGAAGTGTTTTGTAAGCAACACTTATCACTGCAGTTATCTTGAAAGAAAAACAAGAGAGCGAAGAGCCTGAGAAGATAGATCAGTGAAGATGAGAACAGTTTGCTTTTAAGCCCTTAATATTTGTGAAACCCGCTGTGCACAGTGCTGTTGGGTCACCGAGGGAAAAACATTTGTGAACTTGGCCCCCCAGAAGTGCGTAATTTGAGATGACTATTTTTCGCGGTGTTAGTAGAGGTCACAGTCTAATATCACACTGACCCTGCCCTGCATGGTTCACTCCACTCCAGTGAAAATTGTGATAAAAATGACTAAAATAAAAAGACCAAAAAGTAAGGTCTTGTATTTGTATCATTGCATACAGTGGATCCTCAGCCATCTCACATCATGAACTATAACTCATATTTGTTTTGGTAAAGTTTGACTGTAAGATGATACTTAATTTGAAGGCGAAGAAGTGTAATCATATATGTTGAATAAGGAAACCAAGAGGAGTTAATTAACTTTGGTCCAGTTGTTTAGTTTCTGAAATGCATTGGAATCACAGGCAGAGAGAGAAGCAGTTTTATGCAGCACTACTCTCACACTAACAGGAAATGATAAAACAGGCAGGAATTGAGAATGCTTGTCTTTTTACTTAATATCCTGTTTCAATGGCAAATTCAAAGCCCCATTCACAAAACAGATGACAATACAAGGCTGGTCAGAGCTTCTGACTTTCTCTCATTTCTGGCCTTCCTGTTGATTGGGCAGAAAAATGTTTATGGTGTGACGTCATCCATGTGTGCGTCAAACCCTGCGGAGTAACATGCAGTGAATGACAATGAGCCCCTGAAATTGCTGCCTGTTAAGAGTTATGGCAGCACATTTCTCCTCTGCTGCTACTTCCCCTCAAAGAAGGACCACCGCCAGAAAAACATCAACACGTTTTAAGCAAAATAGTTCTGAGGCAATGAGAGAGAGACGTCACCAAACATTTGTGTTTAAATGTAGTTACATCTGCATTACCAGCCTGGAACACTTTATTATGTGTGTAGTCACACTGAGGGACAGATTCTCTAAGAAATGGAGTGTGCAAATGTGCACTGTGGTTTTTATTAAGTCTGTGATGGCAATCTGGGTTTATTCAGCGTCTGATTTACTCAAACAGCAGCTCATTACACAGTCCGCTCCTGGACTGATGCCGGTATTGAACCAGTGAAGGAGAGCTGATAGACACAGTTCAGAGTTGGGATTTCTTGTGATATCAGTAAGCTTAGAAAATAAATCATGAAGTAGTAAACATTTACTTTAATTGCGATGCAACTCCACCTGTGGAAGATTGTTACTATTACTCAGGAATGTACATTAGCGGCAATAAACATGTTCACGGGAAACAAAAAGGTGATGAACTGAGACAATATGGAAGATGAGACCAGTTGACATGCAGCGCTGCACATTAAGTGTGTTGAAGAGGCAAACACAGAAAGGTTTATCTCGTGTTTTGAAGACCACATGAAAAGATCAAAAGCAGAATCGATATATCACACCCACTGTCAACTCTTCTCTTGCGCCTCAGGACTGCTGTCAAGCTTTAATTACGAGCTCTTAATAAATCCATCTGTCGGGAAAAGATCACTTTATTTACCATGCAGCAGAAATTCTGATAAAAGCAGCCACTGGTGATATGATCGTGGAGAAAAACAAAAACACATTTAACTGAATGAACAAAAGGCCGCTCATCTGCTGCCGAGTGTTAAAGCACCAGACATGATAAAAGCCGTCTTCGGGCTTCATCTGCATGGTAGAAAATTTTTATTTGCTTTTTTACCTGATAGAATGTTCACAGTCGTTGTCAAGACTCAATAATGCTGTTAGATAAGAAGTTAGTCCTGTTAGTCCATACATGTCTACACAAGGAGTATATTGAAATTTAAATGGATGTTAAAACTGGCAATTGATGGCTTTCACTTATCATTCTGAGGTAAATACAGTGCTCAGTGTTATTGCTGTAGGTAAATATCACGCATATAGATTGGTTCCCTATGAACTTTCCCCTATGCCCAGCTAACAGTGCAACAACTGGTACAACTGTGGAAATTCTACACTGCAAAAGAAACACAACCTTATCATGGCAAGAAGGCGAAGAGGGAGAGTGAAATAAGCAGAGGTAAAACAAGAGTGAATGAATAGGCATTCGCTCGATGGAGTGAACCAGCATTGTGTCAAAAGCCGTTCCCAGTGTTGATATGATGAGTAAGTAACCAAACCTGACAAGTTATTAATTACTCTGCATTTTCATAGCATGGTGATCAGGATTTCTACATTGAATTGGGATTCTCATGGTTGTTTTTTGCTTAAGACAGTAGCCAGGCTGCTAACTCTGTCTTTGCCCCAATAGAGTCAACAGTAATACTAAAGGAAAGCGCTAAGAGGAGGGAAAACATTTCTAAATTAGCCAATTACATTTGAAAATGATGGCTTTCATGTTTTAATTCATGTGACTATTTTATCTAATAGAGGCTGCAAAGATGCTGTAATTTACATTTTAGGGCATTTAGCAGACGCTTTTGTCTAAAATGACTTACAGTAATTCATACATACATCCATACACTGATGGCTGGTGGCTGCCATGCAAGGTGTCTGTATCTTGCCCAAGGACACTTCGACATGTAGACCAGGGGAATCGAGCCAGCGACCTTCGAATAACAAGACGCTGGCTCTACCCCTGAGCCACAGTCAGCCCAATTGGTAACACTTTATTATAACCATCACTGATGATAGTTAATTAAACAGTAGTTCATAGTTATTTCACTGTTAACAAACAATGAAATGCTCAATTAACCATTTATTAACCAATTACAAATGTTTAGTTACAACTTAATAACTGCGATCCAAATCTTTTTTAAAAACTGAAATAACTATCAGCTTAAGTTTAATTAACTATGAATTTACAGTTCATTAATGACGGGTTTTACATAATACAGCATAATGTATCTTCAGCCCAGTTGGTCAACCTTTAGGTTATAGATAGTCAAGAGCATCAGTAAGAGGCTTTAACTTAACAATCATTATCAGACATAAAGCATTACGAATGCATTATATTACACTATGATTGCCCCCATTACACTCTGCAAATGTGGTCTTCCTAGAAAGGTTAAAGGAAAACATACAAACCTGGACAAGCGATAAGATGTCTGTATTTATCTGAGGAGGTGGATGGAGTCCAGTCAGCCAGTTGGAGAAACTTGGAGGAAACGAGAGAAACAGTTTGAGGGGCAACACGGTAGATCACTCACCTCGCTGTCTTTTCACTGCAGCTATTCAGGGCACATTTGAAGCATTAAAATATCTGATAGTGAGCTCTATTTATTTTTTTCTTATCCGTTTTTCATCAGACATCCCACAAACTGTGATTACTGAATGATAGAGTGACTACACTCATGCAGAGCATACATCCGTCCCTATTCAATTATTCCCCTCCCCCTTTATCTACATCCCCTCCTGTTCTGGATTCACTGCTGTTTATCTAAGTAGGAGCAGGTGCTTGCCGAAGAATCCCCGAGGATTTCTTCTTCATATGAAGCTTGTTTACCATTCACATATTGCCGCCCTGTTCACTATCTGTGTGTGGCTGCTGCCTGTAATGTGTGCTGGAGAAATGGGGGAAAGATGGATTTCTGATATCCAGTCATTACAGCAGCCTGTTCTATAACTGAAAACAGAATAAAGGGAAGACGGACTGGCCCATTATCAAGTGGCTGACAGTAATATACATGATGGAGTTGTCAGCTGCTTATTGAGAGGGAGCATGTCAGTATGCAGTTTTTGCCAAATCTACCGTATAGATAAATGAGAGCGGGGTCATTTTGTTTCTTGTGGCCAGCACTATCTTTTGCTCTCAGGTTGCAGAGAAGCAGATGCAGGATGTGCATGTCTAACCAGTTGAAAGACCAGTTTGTCATGCATTTGTTTGGACCCTGCTGAGTCATAAAACACGGGAGGTCCTTTTGTCCCTTCCAGAAAAAAAAAAGAAAAAATCTCTAGTGAAGAAATCACTTCACTGCCGAGATTGCATAAATTCACATAATGGCTTTCGCAAAATCTCAGTGGTCGCATAAAGTACAGTGTTCCCCCCTAATGGAATATTTTTCCCCTGGCTGTTTTAAATTTCCGCGTGTACACCACTCATGATAAAACATGACAAAATAGTGGTGCAGCCCCGAGAGAACCTTTCAGTATAAACATCTCTTTATTCTGGTGAATTTAGGAAGGAGTGTGAGAATATTTGGGCCTCAAACCCATTTAGAATTATCCCACAGAAAGGAAGTGTGGATGTAGACTCCTTCAATTATTTATCCTTTTAATTTCCTCGCAATCGTTCAGGGACTGTCAGGCTCTTTGTGGCAACTCACTTGAGTGGCTGCAACATTTTGTCAACACAAAGCTCCACTGCATGGGGATGTGTGTGCTGAGACTTTGCTACCACAAACATTCCTGTAGGTCATTTTATATCCTTTGAATCCACATCTGAGATTTGTGTTTTATGTACAATAGAGTGAAGTAGTCAAGTTATGTAAGGCAGCCATGGTTTCAGAAGCAAAAATCTCAATAATACGTACCACAGAGAAAATAAATGACCAGCAATTTAAGCATTTCTATTAATTACATTTCTCCTGAATGAAAAATCAACAAACAATGAGCAACTAAGACAAAAGTGTGACTGCTCCAGCTGGTTCCTAAATGGTTGGGTGACATGCGATTTTGTTGGTATCATATATAACTGTTACAGTATGCAGCTATATAAGAAGTATTTCATTAGTTTTTAGTTCACTCTACCAGTACATTCATTTCCTAATACAACTTCTATATGCTCAAAAAATGTTAAATATCTCGCAGGGAGCCAAAAATAAAAGTATTCAGAATGTTTAGATAACACAATACAGGGGTATCTTGACATTTTGGTCTGTGCCCTGTAAACCACTGCATGATTCACTGTTCACAGTTGTCACATTGGTAATCAAATCAAAGACTATGCACTACTGATCCAATGGTGTTACATTTAAATGTCTTGTTGTGTGCCGCCACATCAGGTTTTTGTGAGGTGAGAAAAGGGACCACAGTTCCACAGCATCTTGACTTTCAGAAGATGTATCATTCTGAGGAGAATGAGCCATGAACACAGTTTTCTCAGAGTTTTAATACAAAGGAGAATCTTGCTGACTTACATAACACAGTAAGTCATCTGTTCTGGACATCTGGTTTCTTGTCCTTAGGTAGAGTACACATCTGAATCATGTGACCTCCATCTGGGTTCCTCTTTTATTACACGATGCAAGTTATCCTCAGGTTATCCTCAGTTAACAGTCAGGCTGAACTGACACAATGTCTGATCAGCGTAATGGTGCTGTGTGTGTGTAAATACTCACACCTGGTTGAAAAGAGCATATTGTAGAGATCATTTGCCTTATATCAGAGGTTACAAAAGTCAAAATATATTAGTAAAATAATACAGCAATTTGTCAAATAAAATTGTAACCACAGGTTGACATCGCTTCACGCCTGAGAGCCATGTAGCTGATTGGCTGTTTGATCTCTATCCCAAGATAGTTCCAACAGTGTGCAGACCAAGACAACGTACTACTGATCACACCACCGGTCACCGTGTCACCAACATGCACTGAAAATGAAACAGAAAATGTGAATTGACTCTAAAATCCTAAAGTATCAATACCTGAAAAGAATGCCTGACTAAAAACGAATAACTGCTAATAAGAAGGGATTAAGTCCCAGATAAATACTGCTAATGAAACAACAGGGATATTTAATTAAGGGTAATGAATGACTGTGGCAGAGTTGATAATTTGCTCTAAACTTTTCTTCTTTTTTCTGTCCAAAAAACAAAGTTTTAGACAATGAAAATGATGAAACTAATGTGATAATTGTAATAACGAACAAAAATATTATTAGATAGTGAGCCTTGATGAGGAGAAACACAATAGAGATAAAATAAAGTGTTAAAGTTGTTTCTGTTGCTTCTGTATACCTATTAAACATAAATGCATTGTTATCAATTCCAGATATTAATTTCCTAGACTTTCTAGTTACAGTCATGAACATCGACTCCAAAAAAAGCAAAACAAAATCAAACCACAACTCAACAAACTACACCCTTTTATGTTGATGTGTGTTTACTTTTTCTCTACCATGCATTGGTAATGTACAGGACTGACAGGCTGATAGTCCAGCAATGAGTCCATTAATGAATCATTACCGCTGCAGGACTGTGGCAGCCGTGGTGGTAATGAATATGGATGTTGGCTGCCGTATGGGCACGCTGGCACCCAGAGACAAATGTGCTTTTTGGCTGTTGCTGCGTCCCAAGTGTCTTTCTCTCTTTCATCCCCTCCATTTGCTGTCATTTGCACTCATGGCAGCCAGGAAGAATGTGAGATCAAACAAAGTGAAAATGTGTTTGTCACTTTAGATGTGCTGGATGGTTTGAGAGAAAAGAGCTACTATACAAAATGTAAGTGGAGTTGGATCATGAGCTCAAAATGAAAAACAACTCTTTTTTTTATTTCTTCAGGACGAAGACAGAACACTCAGTGTACTATAACCGTCATGGTCTCACTCAGCCTGAGGTGCATAAGATACAGTAACAATAGGGGAGGGCAATCAGGCTCAGCCATAACTACCTTTACCTGTTGTTAGTGTTTATGGTTGAGGCTTTGCAACGTTTAAAAGAATGCTTGATCTGTTGGATGCAGACTCCCCTTTCTGCCAAAATCACCATTATAAAGTAAATACTTTATAATGGTGATTATTTTCACTGCTTTAACACTAGGTAATTAATATAATGACTTTAATTTGTTATCTGTGCGAGTTCCAGCCTTCTACTTGTACTGAATTGGTTTCAGTTAATTTAGGTAAAACTAGACCAAAACACCTCTTGTACGAGGTTTATCATTCATTTTCCAAGACAGTCTGAAAGAATGACATTTCTGCAGCATGTCCTCTCTTTTTCTACTTCTGTCTCTGTTAAGTCTGCCCTCTGACAGGCTCATATCAGATAAGACCCGCCCCCTTGACGTTTGGGAACCACTTACATGTGAACATGATATATCGCAACGCAAACACCAGAAGAAATGTTGCTAATGTACGTTTCTGCAAATCACAGATATTTTGAAACTTTCCTTTAGGTTAAAATGTTACGTTGTGTCAATGCTGTGCTTTTGGGTTTAGGCACAAAACCCACTCGGTGAGGGTTAGGAAAACATCTGATTGCTAATGGAAGGTGTGCCTGTTGCTCAGTTACAACAGAGTATAATGGTTGCCTGACAGTCCAACTACAATCACAGAGGTTTCTATTGGGTGTCACTGTGATAGAATTTGTCTGTGAAAAAACAAAAAAACAAAAACAAATTAAATTTGAGCTTTACAATCATGTTCTATTGATAACTAATCACAGGAATACCTGCATCATATCAAGGTATTTTAGTTATTTTATATACATCTTAACTGGTTTTCAAACTGTCAGTTAAATGAATGGTTTTAGTTGTGCAAAACATGGAAAGCTTCTGTAAATGCTTTCTGAAACAATACCCGTCAGGCCATTAACTCTCCAATTAGGAGAAACCCCTGTTTGCCGTGGATAGTGACTCCTGAGTGCTCACAATTTTAAACCAGACTCAGAAAATTGTTGTTTATTACCTGACTATTGAGCAAAAACCTCATACTGAATTGGAAACTACAGCACCTTCAGAAAGTCTTCAACAGCCTTGACATATCTCATGGCGTAGCAGCGTGAATCCTAAAGTGATTTTAAGATTGATACAGAGTCAAGCTCCATCGAGCTGTTCTGAGGTCAGACTCTCTGTCGGCTCCGGTGGACTGAACAGAAGGTAATCCAACTGCCTGGAGATGACACTTGAAATTAGAACACGAGCAGAAATACTCTAGTCTCTCTTCACTGCATTTGCTTTTGTTTGTCTTTGAGTGCAAACATGGTCACGTGCACTTGATTTACCTCCAGCTTTTCTTGTGTTTTACGTGACAGAAAGACTGGCGTGTTTCCTTTTAGGAAAGTCTACGTATCCTTACTATTTATGAAGGTTTATTGATGTAGCTCTTCCTGTTCAAGGAGAGTCGAGTGAGGGATGACTTGGTTGCAGATTTGCGGATATATGAAGGGTAAGACGTTGCTTCCAGCAAAACAGCCACTTGAGATGCAATTTCAATCAATTACTGTGCAACAATTCCACAACCAACAAATCAAATTAGATGCTCCCACTTACCCCAGCACTCAGAGCAAATATTTTGCTCTAATGACAAATTGTTGCTGCATCTTCATGAAACAGAAAAAGAAATATTAATTTTGATCAGCACCGTTAGAGGAAGGTTGTCCTAGTTAGAAAAAAACAGAAGCAATAACCAAATTTGTGTTTTCCATCAAATTTGTTATTAGTCAGGATGTTGTGACCAGCGGTGTGACTTCCGCATACTTGACATGTGAAAAACCTCTCACATGGAAGACATTTATGTTTATGTCATTTATGTCTCAAAAGAGGCAGATAGATATAATCTATATCTAATGTCAAGTAAACTGATTGCTTTCTAAATCTGAAGCATACGGAAAATAAATCAAATTCTGATATTCTGAGAGTCATCCTGGTGAAACAATGGCCAACTGGAAAAAAAAAAGATGGAGACAAAAACTAATGACTGACTTTGAGAGTGAATGTGGAAGGGGTCTTGAATGGGAATGAGACAGGAGTGTGAGGGATGGAGCTGTCTGCCACTGACCAATGAATGTGTGATCATGCAGCTCTCCTAATTATCAGACAACTCATTTGGTCTGACAGAATGATTCACAGCTTGTGGAAATATACATGTGCTGTATCTATGGTGAAACTCAATCAGATACACACGAGGACCGTGTCCGAAACTACTACTATAATGATCACTGTGTTTGTGTGCATGAAGAGTAGAGAGCCAGCAAATTTCCTTTTACTAAATTATTACAGTGGAATCCAGTGGAGATCCAATAGTTTGACTGTGCAGCAAATGAAAACTTGTTATTCTTCTATAATTTGTTCAAAATACTGTCTACAGGGAAATTAATTATTCTTTTTTGTTTAAAAATGTTATTTGCCAGGATCTGTTATTCCCTCTACCCCTCTCATTTCCTGTCATCTCTCTGCTGCTTATCTAATGAAGGCACAAAATACCGCAATAGATCATTGATAAAACAATTGCAACATATTACACATTACTGTCCGACTGCAATGTTCACAGTTAACATTTTACTTCATATTTGCATCTGATATTACAATGAGTTGTGAAACAAAAGACACATAATACATGGCTTGTGGGAAATGTTATTAAAAAACCCTTATTACAAATGTTTGTCAACTTGCTATGCATCAGCATGGACTGTATTTCCAAACTTAGAGAGAACCTTTAAAAGTTATGTGCATTGATATGACCTTCAGAAAACGTTCAATTGCCAGAAAAATCACACTTTTTAAAAAAGTATTTATTGGTGAAATGCAAGAGCAAAGAATAAACACAATACCTCACCAGAAGTGTTGAGAAAGCAATCATTTCAACCTCGCTGAGTTGCAAGAGAGAGGGGCTCCGATGGCCAGTATTGGGCAAAAGGGCTGAAGACTACTATTCAACAATGTCAGAAATACATCAAACATTGAGGAGCACTATGTTCCAAGCTTTGGGCAAAACCAAAACATAATTGAGGTGTCTGCCTGTAGACCACGATCACACTTAGGAGTTGGAGCAGGGTACATTTTACATTTTAATCGCAGTTTTAGAGTTTAGAGTTTAGAGTTTTAGATTTACTGAAGTGGACAATATACATTTCTGCAGACCATTGTTATACACAAACTTTACATTTCTTTACGTTGCAACTTCATGTTTCTTTAGGTTTCATTTTCCGTCTTTGTCCATGTTGTGACAACACATTGCCAAATTCTTTTTAGGAAAGTCTTGCCAGTTGGCAGCCGACTCAGCAACGCCCCCATGCAGTTATTTCAGGCCCCTATCTAAATGAATGGGGAGAGAGCCAGAGCTTGAATTTATGTGTATATGTGTAGAATCACCAATCAAATCTGATTTAAAAAAAACTATGCTCAAAATGTTTGGTAACTCTGCCCCAAAATAATATTTTAGACCCCTTTTCCCCACAGATTATACTTCCACTGCGTATGCATATAGTTTAACTTCTTTCATGGCTCAACAAACTGTTGAGAATCTCCCATAAGTGCAACAACGCAATGATATCTTTCCTGGTATGGCTCCACTTAAAGCTGATGATTGGCTTTTGGGGGGAAGGAGCTGGATATGTGTCATACAACCACCATATCTGGCGTTACAGACTTTTCTATCCAAAATTATTTAATGGTTTGTCTCTTCTATAGTGTCATGTGGAAATGCACCGACGTCTTGTTGAAAAACCTAGTTTTGTCTCCACAAACTGCTTGAAAAAGTATTGATGTCGCGTTATAGATATACAGTGTTTCCATGCTTACAAATGTTGAAATGCTGTCTTGAACAGCGGCCTCTTACATTAGAGCTGTTTAGCTCGGCCTTAACGCTTCCACTATCACCTCAACGCCTGAAATTAAAGTCATGTAATGTGACCCATATTGCAGAAGTGTTGATATGATTCATATGACACATACAAGTTAGAACATATCCATGGTTTACAGGAACAAAAAATGTCAATGTTGTATTCTGCCGACTGAGAACTATTAAATCATTTTAGCTGAATCAAACTGAAGAGAGTGCAGGATGATGAAGAATTCACCATATCTAACGTCACTTGGCCCGGTGTTTTTATGTCAAATAAGAAAAAACGTGCGTGTCCTCGAGTGTCGTAATCGCATAAGAGACAAGCTAATGCACCGGGATATTACATCCTGTCTGTAACTGTGTGTCTTGCAGAATTCAGATCAGTTGAAGAAGGAGGCTGCACTTTGTGTTGGTATTTTTATTAAAACCCAAACACAGAAAGGAGATCATCATTTCCTACCAATGTTTTCCAGCCCATGGCAACTCCATTATGCTAATTTCAAAAACATGGTTGTAGCACTGGCAGTGATAAATAGCCAACGCCTAATGCCGTATTTTCTTTTATTTATATATCAAAGGGTTTACAGCTTCACAAGATGAATCTTTTGCTCTGTTGTTATTTCACATTCATGTGTGGACAGATGATCAAAGGCAGTCGTCAGAGCCTTCTGCTGTAACTGCCTTAATTTAATTACATTCTAATAAACCATTAATTTAGAAACACCCAGGGCAGATTTTTTATATTGTAGCTGCAAGACCTCGTAATCTTTACTGACTCTATTCTTATTTGTTTTGTTCCTTTAAAAACATGTTTTTTATCAAGTGTTTCTCATGGTTTGGTGAAGTTGTGACAGGTCATCAATAAGGCAGAATGCTAAAAGAGGTTTTAATAACACGTCCGAAGGTGCTTCTATGTAGAGATCATGAATATGCTCTGACTAAAAAGCTGTTATTTTTTTCATGCAATAAACAGATTTCATTTATCTTTTCGGTCCAAATATATTCATCCACGTCTCAGTGTCCTGACACAAGATGGGGAATTTGGCATAATCTTGACGCCGTCCTTTCAGACAAAATCTGTGGCGGTGATAAAGCGTCAGTCAAACATTTTAAAATGTCAGGCACATCGATATGAGGCAAGGCGTAGGTGGAAGTCTGTTTGTGCCAGAGGGAGTATAATAGAGAGAACTTCAGGGTTGGATTTTTCAGACTGCTGTAGACACAGCGCCTTTTACTAGCCTTGGCCTGAATATCTGAAGAACAAAAAAACTGAGGAACAAAGATGTATAATGCCAAGATAAAGAACTTGGTGTTAGCATCTTCCTCTGTCATCGCTTCAACTGCACAGTCTGTTTTTTTTTTATTTTTTCTACGAACGCTGTATAAGATACAGACATATTTCTGTGCGTGACATATTTCACTTATAGATGGAAAACATGAATTTAGTGTGTTTTCGAATTCACTGAAATATGAAATATGTTTTCACACTGCAGTATGTTACTTATAATGTGTATTTACTGAATTATACCAATGGAAACATGTCACATTATAACAACAACATGAACCAATAACTAGTCCATAAATGTTTCTTTCTTCTAGGGCTTTTGTTTACATTTGAACTCCCTCTCCTCAATTTAACATAATTTCTATGGGTATGCTATTATTATCATTATTATTATTATTATTATTATTATTATTATTATTGTAAAAACTGATGAACAAAATATTGTATTCTGTCCATCATTGCCTTCCAAAATGATCCATGTAGAATACTTAGGAAAAAGATGGTGGTTCAGGAAGAAATGAAACCGATCTTCTTCAGGTGTGTTGATACATCAGTCACCTCCTGCTCCCTAAAGATCTTCATGCTACTTCCACCTTTGTGTCTGACAACACTCGTAGTTCACACAACCACAAGATGTCCCTCTCAGGTAAATGGAAACATGTGAACAAATGGTTAATGTTGCCGTTTTTCGGCAGAGGTCAGTCATGTTTGGGAGGCTGAGACACAGTCTGGACTCTTGCTACCTGTCATTTTTCCTCTTCACACCCCTTTAACGTTCTGCTTTATATCCTGACCTTCCTGGAGCTCAGCTAGTTGGTCTAGACTGTCCTTTTCCGCAGGCAGTTTTGATTTTCTAATACATCAGGTATTTCTTGTCTCCACTTTCTTTGTTGATTTTGCATAAACAAAGCCTCCCTCAAAACATCCTCCTTCCTTCCCACTTGCCCACCCTTGAACTCCACTGTGGTGGATAAAAACAATAATGGTAGTGACTAAATGATTTACCTGTTTCATCTAAATTGGTTACCTCACAGGCTTCACAGGCCACAGGAAGGTAATTAAAGCTTAAGGTCTTACTACCATGCTTTTGTTGAAACTATCCATATATTTCAAAGACACAATTTACAGTCAGTGGTAATGTAATTATGTGTTAACCTGTGACAGTTAAAATAAGAGACCACCCAAGGTGGTATTGCCTGCTCACAACCTGTCTTTACAAAGTGATAATAGATATGAATGCTAAATACTAGCTTAATTACTAAATACTGTATTTTTTTTTAAATTCTGCATTGGTTTTACACTGTAATTAGTACTATATATTGATTCCCAAGTAAGTAAGCAAGTAAAGGCTTTCCATACAAAATACATATACCTACACACATAGACATAAATAGAAAGAAAGAAAGAAAGAAAGAAAGAAAGAAAGAAAGAAAGAAAGAAAGAAAGACTCTTTTTACTTGTTTGATTTTGCCTGTAAGTGTTTCAATCACTATGCAAGAGGACAGCTCAGACAACAAGCACTTTTCCAATGTCTAGCAATAAGACGCTTTGCTTGTGTTAGTCGAAGGTTAACCAACTTACTTTCATGAGTTCTCAGGGCCAGTGCTTCTGGAATAAGACTAAGAATACAATTATCTACATGTGCAGTCATTTCTTTGTGGATGATGCTGGAAAATAATTGTGAGTTCCTTTTCCCTTTAAGATATAAGGGTTGAATTTATTGAGTTATTCAGCAGTTATGTCTTTCCTCCAATTCGTTGTCAAAGACCCTCTTCCCATCACAGGGATTCAAATCTTTTCCTTCATATGTTGATGGAGGGCTTCTCTCTTTGCCCCCCGACCAAACAGAACCAAGTCTTACGACAAGCTTTCTTCACTTGATTTCATCTTCCTCTCAAGTTCTTTATCCTGGCTTAAACTTTGTTTCATTCTTCTGCAGATTTTTTTTTTTTTTGGGGTCTTTTGTGTTTTCATCACCTGGTAGCTCAATGCCGACGCTACACAGTGTGTAGTTGTTACAAGGCTCTGTCAGCTTTGTGAATTCTTCCTTGAGATTCCTCCCTGAGAGTCCCCAGCTCCTCATTTGCGAATACACTTTCAGACCTCTCTTGTGTTCCCACCTTTACTCATTACTATCCCTGTCTCGCAGGTATGTGTTCTCCTGGAATTTATATTCCATGTCCGCCAGACCATGTTTTAGTGTCTCCACCGCCCTCCAGAGACTTGACCGTCTGTCCCACTCCTGCATAGTCTAGCCCTCTTTCTGGTGCTCACTTTTTAAATCATGTATCCTTTTGCGTACAGACTGTATCTCTTTCTCATGCCCCTCTTGCTTGGTTACAAACTCTGGTGCCTTCTATTCCTCACAGGTGCTGTGCCTCTCAGTCCTTTGGAGTTTTAGCCTTTTATTCCTCTCAGTTTTAGTTTTTTTAGGGCATTTTTGTCCACCGTCCTTGAGCTTCCTGTCCACCTTGAATGCACCCAAGGACCTCTGGCTATCAGCCTTGTAAGTCATATTTTCCAGGTTTAGCCGGATGACTCTGTCTCTAATAATTATTTCTGAGGTCACTCTCTGCAGTGGTATGACTGATGAATGCTGGGTGCTTTCAGAGAGGTTGCAGTATAAAACCTGGAAGAAAAATGACTTCCAGAATTTTTTTTTTACAATGTTTAGACTCAATTTAAGCGTAACTTGAATTGTATGACACCCCTCTCATCGGCTTGTGAACCACGTTGCACTTTAAACCTTCAACTTGATTGTACACGTCAATGTACGTATGTAAAAAATGTGTCTTTACCTTTTGCTTGATCTGGTCTCTTTGTAATGGTGTCTAACCAAATTTTCCCTCATGGAGGAGTCTCTTGAGTAAGGAAACTTGGAGGAAACTTGAGTAAGAGAAATCAAGAGAAATGTAAGGAAAACATTTTATTTCCCTGTATGTTCTTCTCCATTATGTTGTTCGACACTACCTGAGCCTATTTGAGGTTAAAACAAGCACTTTTATGGACGTACGTTGATGGTGCAGAATCGCCTGGATGGATTATATTGCAGACTGTTTAGCGGCTGCAGTCCTCATGCAATTTAAACAATGTCTGTATTAACTGCAGGGCAGAGAGGATGTAGCGGTTTAGCCAGCAGAGATATAACATTAAAGGGAGTGTTAGAGAGCATCATGGATATGGATGAAACCATGTTACATTGATGTGAGTACCCACAGTGGCACGATTATTGATTTTTAAAGGAGCTGTGAAACAAACCATCCAGGAAAACTTGAGAAAAGCTGAACCATAGAGAGCAGCTTTGTTTTGTTTTCAACCTCTACCCTATTTCCCAACTTTTTTGTGTCTAATTTTGTGACTAATGATGACAACAATTTTTTAAAACAAACGTAATGGGACTGTTATTGTTTGTAGCTATAACGTTTGTTTTTTGGGGGGTATTTTGGGTTCGTTGTAAATGTTTTAAATGGGTTTTCAATGGATTAAGCAAAGCAATCATTGATCTCACCCTTGTGAAGTCTTAACATTCTGATTAATGTCATTGTCCTAAGGGTAAAAAAATGACCCACCTTTGCTGAAGCTCTAGAATAAAGCAGCCTAATTGAATTTCAAATCAATAATCTATTGGTTTTGCTACAAAAAAACTTTGTGAGCATCTGGGTTATTGCTCTTCATAGTCCAGAAGGAGTGGAGTGGATTTCTTTCTTTACTAAGTTATTTTTCATTTGTGTGTGTGTTTTTGTGTTGTTTAAATTATTCTATAACTGCCGTGTCAAAAATGGCCCGAGGACTATGGTGCTGTACGGCTTTAAGTGGCCTTTGTCATTTTTATAGAAAAAGAAAATCTACAAGCACAAATAAAACACAGTATAACTTTTTATGGAATAGCAAGTATAATACCAACATTCATGCAGAAAGATTTAAACACATCACTGAACTAGTGTACACATGTGTTATCATAATGCTGCCCAGTGCACGGATATAGATATAGCAGAGATAAAATTCATATCCAGCCTATAATCTAACTTTGCAGCAAACAAGCATATTCTCCAAAATGTCACAGAGTGTTCCTTCAACATTTACAGTGTCTAATCTACCATCAGATCATATAAATAGGGGAATTATAATATGGTGTAATTAGTTTTTTTCTTAAAGTGAGATCTAGTTTTATATTCGTTTTTCTACATTAAATGCACAAGGAATAGGAATAGGAATATTACTCATTACTGAGGGAATAATCTGTTTCCTTCTTTACTTCCTTCCGACAAATCCATGAGCTCAAACATTTTTCTCATGCAGGGCTCTTTGATGGCAGGATGGTAAACCTCACTACGACTCACTGAAGATCAAAGGTAGTCATTTCAAGGTACCGCTCCTTCACTTACAGAAATGACATTTCGGCGGATTCTGACATCTCTATATTGAAAGGTTCGACTTTGTAGAAGATTTAGAGGAAGGAAGGAGTCTAACACATGAATGAAAGAAGTCGAAACATGACGATTTTCAAATATCCCCCAGTGAACTGCTCAGTGTTACGGTGGCGCAGCGCTGTTGTTGAATAAAGGATGTGTCAAACAAAAATAATAAAATTCCATACTTCTGGGTTTTGTCAAGCAAATAAACAAAGAGCTCATTGTGAAGCTCATAAGTGCCTCACAATAAACCAACGCACATCAGGAAATACTACGGAACACGTACTGGTCTCAAGAAAACTTTCCACTTTGAGGTTTTATTATTCAGAGCAGATCACTGAGAGTTTATGCCGGTGATCTTTCTGACCGCGGGTCAACATTGTCCCAGCTGGCTTCTGCTTTGTCAGTGGGACTCTGTCCTGACCTCACGTAACCTGCCTGTCAAATAATAAAAAAATAAATAAAACACAGCAGAGATGAATAACATACTCTGCTGCATACTCAGTACAAGCAGCGAGCGCTATGTCCATTTTGTTGTCTCACTATAAAATCTATAGAGTATAAATCTTTAAATACATTTGAATATAGCCAATGTGGACATCCGATCACTGAGTTAAGCTTTAACAAAAAACAATGTACACTTTATGTTACTGCTAACCAATTTCTTTACAATACCCTCTACCACCATATACCAAGGTTTAGCCTTACATTGGTTTCCTACTTTCCACAGAGCCATTATCCATTTCAGAACACTACCACACTAAACGAATTTGCAGGGATATGAAACTTGCTTTAGATACATGCAGTAATCCTTCACAGTGAATGTCTTGCTTTTACTCTTTTCTTATATCACCAGTGAATGTGGGTTTGTATTGTATTGTTCCATTTAACACTTTTAAATTCAAGATCCCAAATATTCCCAAGATTACAATGAAGATTTAGGGGGAAACGTGGGAGAATGAAGCACATAAGACCTTGGGTTTTTCTTTTGTTGTACTGTGCACCAATGAATATCATGCTATGTTTGAATATTAGCTGTGAGTGTGAGCCTGTTATTGCCCTATAGCTAGAAACCTACATTTTTGAACGTAACCCCTCGAGCCTCCTTCCGGAGCAAGTCCTCCAAAACCCATGAATGTGCGCTGCCTGACTGAACTGGCAGCTGTAGGAGATATTTATTAATGGCAATCTCGCTAGATTCCACAAGCACTCTTAGCTTTTTAAGTCTGAAAAACAACTCTGTTAAATGCCAAAAAACATACAAACACGATTAAAAATAGCTGTCATGAACATACATCAGTCCGAAAAGGCTTCACGTGTAGAAGTTGCTGCTCTGGGGGGCTGCCGGTAGACAATCCGTCACTGCTGCAATGAGTCATTCTTGGATTTGAACGCAGCTCATCAGTGCCACCGGTAACTAAATCCAACTCAAGTTTCACTCAAAATTTAAGAAAACACGAAACATTATCATGATGACAGTAAACAACAAAATGTCCACGAGTCTTTTTTCTTTAATTTGTCAGAGCATTTGATTTATTGATTGCTGTTGTGATTTTAAGAGATTTTCGACAAATAAAACAAAAAAATGCTTCTGAAATAACTTACCAGTTTGCTTTTTGTAAATATCGTGTAGTTGTTTGTAAATATCGTATTTTTTTCAATTCAACTTTATGCATATTTATCTGATTCTTTTCCACCGACATCTTGAGCTGTTGTAAAAAGTGAATTTCCCTGCTGTGGGATAAATAAAGCCAATCTAATCTAATCGCAGCTTTAATTCAACATGAAACAGTCAACTTTCCCTCCTCAGCATTTCCAATTGGTATTATTGCCGGTGACAACTGGATACTTTGTGTTTTCCTCAGAGTAACAACTACAAAACTTGAGCTAATTAATTTTTTGTCTCGAATGGAGACTTGAAAGCAGATAGAAATGGTGCCAGGCTGCCAGCCTGATTGGATCACCAGTCAGCCTTCATTTTCCTGGGAGATTTCATGCCTGGTGGCAGACAAAAATAGCATAGTGAAAGTGAGGTTTGTAGGGGAACCAGTCTAAACACAGATGGTATCAACATTTACTTCATGATGACGTTTTAGAGCAAAAAACTTTGTGTATTGCCAGTTCAACTATTAGATCAACAGATATGTGCATCCAGTGTTTTTTGACTTTGTGGTACATTGAGGAACATGATTTTTGATAAGTTAAAAGAAAACTGGAGTTTAAGAAGTTAAGAATCAGCCCACCCACACTATTGTGTTGCTACTCAAAATGTAATTGTTGAAGCCATATTTTGATTAGATATATTGATTATATAACACTGTTCTTCTGCCAGACAGAGCCAAGGGTTTTAGACACAACGCAACCAATCAATGATGAGGACTGGAACCACAGTATCAGTTACATAATCATTTAATAAGCCACTATATTGTTTTCAAGTGAAGTGAGTACATGAGACTATTGAACTGTGTAATTTCCTGTCTGCAGCACAGAAAATGGGATGTATAAAGGGCAATCTTTCAAAGCAAAATGTCCATTCTCATTATAAGAGCTGTTTTAGGTCGAATGCATGCTGCATACACTACCTGGCAGCATCTTTTTGTATGTTTTCAGGGAG
Source organism: Spondyliosoma cantharus (assembly GCA_900302685.1). NCBI lineage: Eukaryota > Metazoa > Chordata > Actinopteri > Spariformes > Sparidae > Spondyliosoma > Spondyliosoma cantharus. The sequence continues at coordinate 25,731 of OMLP01003327.1, read as the reverse complement.
TGAACTGTGGATGTCATTGACGACTCAGATCCTTGAGGACACCTGCTCTGCATGAGTTCAGGTGGGTGACAAAGCCTGGAGCATCGGCGGTGTTCCAGCTCTAAGTCACCTGCTTACAGACCATCATCGCGCTCTTTGACCTGCAGGTTTAAGATGCATGACACACTTTACTGACTCAGGCTTGACTGCTGAATATTCCCTCAATGTGGCTGCTGCACAGACATAGTTCAGGCAGAGTGCTATTTCTGTCAGTCACGGTCCATTTTCATCCCTGTTGTTGGTTTGGACTTCAGCTGTTTGCTCAGATTTAGTATGCTTGAATCCTCAAACAGCTCAATACAAACAACAAGGACAAGCGTGCAAAGTTGTATCAGATAGTCTGTTTGGACAGCAGAGTATAAATGTGGCTTTACACCCTCACTCCTGCAAAGAATCGGCTGCCTGTCCACTCAAAGTGACACCTTATCTGCCAAGCGGTCAATGAAGCTGGGTAACAGTGATAGCAGAGACGGACAGGAAAAGGCATATTGAGCTCGAGCCACATCTGATCTTCAACACACAGTGGACCTGTGGAGAATCAATGTCATTAATCACAGCATTATTGTACAGATCAGTAAGTATAGGCTCAAGACTCAAGAACTGGACCAATACAGATCTTGACCACCCAAAAACACAACTTATATATCTCTGTTAATGTTGCTTATTCCAAAGATAGACAGACTGAGTGTGGAGGAGGCAGGCCCATGTCCCTGTTAGTTGTGGGAAACCTGCTCGTAATTCTTTTGGTCTGTTTTATCACTGGAAGGAAGTAGGAAGTAATTTTGCTGAGTGTTAATTTCATCACATGCTTATTATTTCACACACTTATTCCCACCTTTAAGCATTTTGTGGCTGATGCACAATGACCTTAAAAATCACATCTCTTTGATGATGAGCATACATTGTCGTCAAAGTCCTTCTCTGGGATAAGGTTTCATTACATCCACACAAAGTGCCTGATTCCAAGAAAGGGAAATGAGAGCTCCGAAAATTAAAATTAAATAACGGCATGGGGAAATGAGGAAAGTCATGGGCTCGTGAAGGCAGTTGTCATTCATCCGTGCAGTCGGTCAGGGAGTAAGTACCACAGCACAGAGGCTTAATCCAGGAAGTGTCGAGCTGCAGAAATCTCACACCTACTCTATCAGCAATTCAGTGCTCGGACTGGTTTTACTGTTTCTTTTCCCTTCTCCTAGCTTACTGAGATAAGGAGGAATCCCTCACAACTGCTGCTGCTGATTGATTGTTCAGAGTAAGCAGAAATTTGATCTATAAATTGTCCTCAATGAAACGCGGCACAGATTTTTAGGTAGCTGATAAAGAGGTGTACCGACCACAACAAACAAGGGAAACCCTAGTGTAAAGTACTTGGATCACGTCGAGATCCGAGCTTGAGGAGCTGCAGAATGTTACTGATAAACTGGACACCTGAGTCTCTCTTTTCTCTTGGTTGGCCTTTGTCACAAATCAACAAATCTGGACAAAAAAGTGAGACCATCTCGCCAAGCAAAAGAACAGCATTGGCCATTTCAGCAACTGCCCCGAACTTAACATTAGCAACACTTATTTCTTTGGCAGACTGTGACCATGACTTTTTCTTTGGTACCAGTCATCACTCTTTTCTGTCCTCTCCATATCACATGGGCCGGAAGTGCGGCAAAGTGCTGCCTGCTTCCGTTTTGCATTCAAAGCAGCTGGAAAACGCTGTTGTTGTTTGTGCCAACTTCGTGTCCATTTTACAGTCAGCAATGTCATTCCTTCACTCCTTTATGTATACGCCTTCACCGGGAGCGCTGGAAGTCGTAGCTTTCCCTGATCTGTCATTGCTTGTGTATCTCAGGTATCTTTTGATGAGCTTCAATTTGGAGAAGCTCCTCTCTGCAACAGCAACTGTCACTGCAAGCAAATCAAACACACATGCAAATATAGATATTAATCCTTCAGTAAGGTCACACAGTGATTTACAAATAACAGCACATCAGGCAATAACCACATCTGAAGCATAAATTATGAATAACCATAGTATTGTTCAGTAATGTGACTGCAGCTGTAACATGCAATTACATAGCTCACCTGCTTCAAGCTGACTTTCAGAGATGGGTGGTGTGGTTGATGTGGTAGCCATACGGTCCATACTGATAAGTTTGTTGTGTCATTCTACGTCATTTAATAAATTAATAAATAAGGTTTGATATAAAGTAGGTACTGTACAAATAAACTTTATTTTATTTGCCTAAAACCTAAATTTACTGTAGTTGCTAACAAGCTTGTACCATTCTATCACAATACTAATTATAACAACAACAACAACATAGCAGTGCGTAAGAGAACACAAACAATTAGCTAAACTTACACACTTCAGAGAGTAGTGTGGCTGTTGCATCAGAAGGCCCCTCTCCAGTAGCTGTTAGGGGCGTCTGGAAATGGCGCATCTAGACAGATATAGAGTAGATTCACTTATAACTGTACAAGCAAAAATTAAAATGAAAAAACTACAGCAGACAGAATAGGACAAACAACTGTTGCAGCTTGCAGCAGAATTTGCATAAGTGGTGTGTTCAACGGGCATCGAAAATTATTAGGTTTTTTTTTTTCTCCCTCGAGGGTGACTGGCGGCGCCCCTCCAGCAGATGGTACTCTAGGTGACCACCTATATCGACTATGCCTAGAGCCGGCCCTGCCTGTGTAGGTACCAGAACAGGAGGATCCTGCTCTCTGCATGTTCTCAAAGCAGACCGGCCCAACTCCCCACCGAGTCCTCTGTCCTGACTGGTTAAAGTTGGCAGGGATGCCAGAAAAGGTCCTCATGGCATGAGCTGTGACTGAAATCGGAGGCTGCATCCTTCGATGGCTGCATTTGATCACTGAATGCATCACCGCGGCACAACAAGGCCGTCCCATTTCAAAAGCTACTTCAATGCTATTTTACATTCATCTTGATAGGAACATAATGGTTGTAGCAGCTTTAAAGCACTGAACAAAGTGAAACTGTTAGTGGTATTACAAGAAGCCAGGGGATAACAAACATCATCAGAATTCATCCTCTGGACCATAGATGTCTGCATCAAATTTCATGGCAATCCAAGCTGTTGCGATATTTCCATAGGCAACGAGATGTTGGACTCGCCACCCAACATGGTGCCAGGCCGCTAGCATGACTGAAAAGTTTAATTGAGGTTTAGTTTATGTGCATTTTTCACATTTGAAACAGCCCAAGTGGAGAAAGTCAGCTGAATATACAATGTGCTGATGATTGGTGAGTAGTAATCACTTGGGGCTACTAATTGAAACACAGTCTGGACAACAGGACCAATATCAACCTCCGCCAGGTGTTCCAAAGCAGATTTGTAGGGATTTAACTCACCTGCCAACAACACTGGTCCACCAACTCTGTGTGTGACTGGTGACTGTTTTTCTCCGTGCCTCAATTAAAACTAACTTTGTGTTTGTGTGTGTACAGAATAGAGTAAAGACTGACCATAAAAAAACACTGTGTACAATCACGTCTCAGGGTTTGTGCAGTCAAAGCAGTGATAATAACAGCACATTAACATTTATAGCACACACACCGCCGTGGTTAAAGAGAAATTGAGTCGTGCTTGTTGTCACAGAGTATATTCTCTTCTCTTTCCGGCGTCCAGATTAATCTATAATTAAAGTGGGACTTGGACCCCCTCTCTCCCATCAGGACGTTTTGTACTTGTAAAACAGTGAGCATGACGTGACAATAAGTGCTAATGTGGGATGGTACATACAATCCGCATTCAATCACAATAGGCAGTCAGTCCCAGATGACACTTGGACGTTTTCTGCACATACACATGGGCAAACATTTAATGGACCAGGAGAACCATCATCAAGCTCCTAATGGTCTATAAACTGTTACTGTGCGTCACTCACTCCTCCCCAGATAGTTTGCACTATAAATCTGTGTTAGCGTTCATGCTGAAAGAAAGGGAAGGTTAACTTCCAACGAAAGAATTGGCCCTGTTTAATTAAAGTCATACTGTAGGGATTACATAAACAAACACCATCATCTCATACAGCATCTTGATTCACAACCCAGTTTAATGTTTGAAAGCAAAATTAATAAAGAGACACAAAAAACACAGATACATTGTCTAACGTCCTTTTATTCTTATGACTGCACATCTTTTTGTTTTACAGGTTTCTGCATCATACATTTTGCACAAGTAAATGATGAAGTAAAAATCTATTTTCTGCACTCGGCTGGTCTCCTTCAAAAAATCGAACAGACACGAGCCACACAGCACATGCTGGTAAAATTTTCCCTCTATGGTTTCAGTCAATGACACCACATGATACCATCTGCAGACGTACACGTCAGATCCCTCTAAAATGAAACACAACCCATTTGACACATACGGTATGAACAGGACGTATTTGTGTTTTTTTTAGCAAACCGATTTAGCGATCAACTCCAGCCCCTGTGACCCTGTAAAGGATATGCAGGTATAGAATATGGAAAGATCTCCCCCAAATGAAGACTTGATACTTTTGATACAGTTTGACCCGGCCACAGCTGGCCCAGCTGCCTTGATAAGTATCCTCTTAATACCTGTTTAGTTGTCCAACTATCATCACTGTATATGTGCCACTAAATATCAATCCCTCTGGCATGAGAAGTGTTTCTTGAATATAATCATTGACGTTTTCAAGCACTGTATCCCTCCAATTGGGAATTCAACCATTCATTGTCATGATCCTCATCATGGCAGCCCTTCCTTCTCCCTTATGTGTGTGTATGTTGTCATTCCCGGTCTGTATTATTCCTCCTGTGTCTCTCCCCCTGTCTGTTCTGTGTGTGTGCATGTGGGCGTGGTCTCCTTCCACAGGCAGCGGCAGGTGACTCCAATTCAGTAATCAACCCTTCTATAAAGCCTCTAGATTCCCTCCTACTTGTTGCCAGATTGTTTCATCAGTCTATGTGGTAGTTTGTGCCTGGCTCCTCTGTGTTTTTTGCCTTTGTGTTCTATTACTAGCTTGTGTAGCTAATACCTCTGTGTTTCTCCCACTTCGCTTCAGATTGCCGTGCTTGCCTCGTGATCTCGTGTGTGCTTCTTCCTTGCCTGCCTGTGGACCTGCCTGCCCATTGCCTGCTCTCCTGTGTTTCCCCTCAGTGTGAGTACGCTTAAGAGATGGACCCCACTGCGCCGTGCCGCCACTACCACGTGGCAGATGCCACATCAAGACACTCTCACTCTCCCCTCACTGGTGACTTCACGAGCCACATCTGGATCCCGGGACTATGCACCATCCCTTCCCCTTCCACTTGTCTGCACATTGAACATTAAAAAGTCTTGTTACTTACTGTTAAACCTGTTGTTTGAGTTGTGCATTTGGATCCAGGCACTGTACAAACTGTAACATCCATACTGACAAAAAGTAATATCCATAACATGGGGAAATCAAATGTGAGTCATACCTTGGCTTGAAAAAAAATGCTAACTGCATGCTACAGTTATCAGTTAGGTGCAAACTTTGGCTTTCAAGAAATAACATTGCTATAAGTGCCGAGTTGTGTTTGTAGTTTGCGTGTACATCTTTAAAAATTGTAAGTAGTGTAGCAAGGAGTTGCATTTACGACAGCGGGGATTCACACAAAATAACATTTCCCACATATTGTTGCTTTGACTTTGTATCCTCATATGGTTGGATAGTCGGAAGACTTTGGAACTTGAGCTCTCAGTCAACACAAGGTTTTACACATTGCTTCCAAACCTTTTTCTTTCAAATGTCCTTGTATAACACTTTGAGGCAGCAGTAACAGTTATCATCTCCTATGATTAAGTGAGTATCTGTGATTAATAGAGACACAATCATGTAGTCTGTTCCACAGAAATACATTGACAGATGTATTTATCCGCTCTGTCAGCTCTGATAGATGGCACCTCTGTCTTAGGTTTGCAGTTGGAGGCAGATACCATCAGTGGCCATTAAACCCAAATGTCTTGTTTGAAGTTCTCCTCACACATCGCTCAGGGACATTAAGGGGAAAATGTTGGCAATGCATTATTACCTCAATGGATGTTCTCGGTGAGGACAGACTGCTCTGTCTTGTGGACAGCACAAAATAAATTTTACTAGCATTCGACTCTCAAACTGATGTCCTGATTGGTAGTTTTGGAAAGTGCGGTGCTGACAACACCTGTCCGCCATTCATCAGATGACTGACAACAGACAAAGGGAGCTTGCCATGAAATACATCCATGTGTATCCATATAATATATGGAAATCCATTAAACACTCATTCTTTCCTTTGTCTGTCTCTACTAGCTGCAGTATTCAGACTCTGCCTCTTTAGGCTCAAAATTATTAGCGACATTAACGTTGTTAACTGAATATAAGCATTCCATCTCCCCCTCACCATTGCATTCATGCCACAACATTGCGGTTGATCAAATCATCCGCCCCCTCAAGTGGTTGCCAGTTCGTGCAGCAGCTAATGTTGCCAACATTAGTTAAGGTTAATGTTTTACTAGCTAGCATTAGCAACGTTAACCCTAACATGGCTGGTAACCAGTTTGAGCTTGGTTTTTGACAGCTGGTAGACCAACTGCTATATGGAAATGCCATCTTTCTAATTTTCTTCTGCAATTATTTGATTAAAATCATTTTTCATCATCTGTCTTGCCTTGTATTACGGCATTTTCTCTTCTTTTTATTCAACGTCCTGTGTTTCTGTGTTAAAGGTGTAACAAGTGACAATAGGACAAAAGGATGATTATACTGACACAAAACCTGCCAGTAGGAGATAACGCAGTCATATTTTTAATCAAAAAACGTCTGCAGAACAATGAGGAACCTCTGCCCGCACTCATAATAATGCTCAATTACCTTTTTGGCGAATATGACCAAGATCAAGCGCAGTCTTTAATCAGCTTTTCCTATTCATGGGTTTGAAATGAGGCTGATCAGAGATCATTTTCCCTCACTTTATTACATTACAATATTTTGTGTTTTTGGCTCCTCAGTTTGAACAAGATTGATAAATAGTAATCCTAATTTTCAGTGAGGCTGAATCAGTGATACGATTAGGAAGTTATCTGGATCCATTCTTGGAATGGGTGGGTATTGAACTAGAGGTGGGTGGCGCTATAACCAGAAATGGGCAAAACTAACCTTAACCGTTGTTCAGGAGTTGCTCTATTTATTTTATGTCAGAAAACCTTTCACAGGACAGCCTTTTACAGTTTTTAATGAACGTGAATAAATGAACTTCAGTCAACTCATGATGAGGACTTTCCTTAAACATGGGTATTGACACATTTCACTGAGATGATACTTGTACTCACGAAAAGTATACTATCTGTATTGGATAATGGTTGCAGCTGAGTACTTGCTCAACCTTAGTTACAGACTCTGGATTGTTTAATTATGTAAATGATTTTGTAAATCATTCTGTCTCCTGTCTTTCCTGCCACATTGCACTTTAGTTACATAGAAAATATGGAGAAGACTAAAGAAGACTCTAAAACTTTCTAGTGAGGTGTTTGTCGGAGTTTTGTACATTTAACTATATTTTGCGTCATTATAACCTTCAAAAAGCACATACCCTACACCTTAAAAGTGTCAAAACATTAACTGTCCCGTTAGCACAACACCTCAACAGTGCAGGCCATGGGGACTTTGAGTCAGGTAAATTCAGGTTCAGTTTATTACCTTTAGTACCTTAAACATGTCAGAATGGTTTGACAGACTCAAATGTCTCCTGAGGGTTTTTCCCATTTGCCTTGATTTTATCTTCTGTTCATGTCTGTGTGTGACGTTTGTGAGCGACAGAATTTGAATCAGCTGTGGGTGTCGTTCTGTGTCTGGTTGGCTTTCTTATCACATACATGATGTAGTAAAGTTATTAGTTTTAAACAGATGACTGACCCATGAAGAGATCTGATTTGAAGTCGAAATGCACTGGTTTCTACCAAGGTTAATAATGATGGCTCTTGAAATATTTATGGAATTGGATTATTCTCCGTCTGTAGCTGTCCTTAAGGGCATCTAATCTCTGTATTCTAACATTTCCACACTACTTCAGGCAAATGCAGCACTCCTCCTTGGTCCTTTATAAACCAGCAAATGAGCTTGTACAAACCTGAGATAGAAAGATTGACAGATAAAAATAATCCTACATGTAATTCAAAGCAGTTCTTCTACTCCACTTTATGTCTTTACATCTTACAATATGGGTTGTAACACAATAGAGTTGACTGTAAATTATTGATGAAATTAATTACATTGCTAGAGGCATTCTGAATCTGAATATGAGTGTTTGCTTCAAAGGAACTTCAGGAGCAGAAATTTTCTGATCCTCATTCTTTCCTTTCAGGCATTAATGAAAAAGAGATATCACTATCTGTTTCCATGTAATTTGAGCCTTGCATTTGTTTGTTTGGCAATGGAGCCATGCAGGCTGAACACTGGACAAAATTAAGTCCATTTATCTCCTACGGAGACAGTGAGCCACTGGAGGCTGTAAATTGGAGCCTCTCTTTGTCAGCTTATTCAAAAACAGAGAGAATGGGTTGCAGCAGTAGCAGCAGCAGTTTTTTTTTTTATCTGTTAATTTCTCTCACTGGTGTAAATTAGGCAACAGCAACATAAAAGCATCCACTCTGTCTTTTTTCTTCCATTGTTAAACCATGAAAGAATTTAAATCTGGTTTCGTCAATCTGGGCACAAATATCAGGTCCAACTTTGCATGCAGGTGATATGGATATCCTTCCCCTCAGCCTCTGTGGAGAGCAGACAAACGTCTGTCATGACGACAAAATAATCTCCACACATAACTGCCACATCTTGGTTCGAGTTAGGCAACAATCCTACTAGGTTAGGTTCAGGAAAAGATGACGCCATGTGAGTTATATTAAGCCAACGTCGACTCCTAGTCTTAGACTACGTTCAGTCAGCAGGCAAATCTGATGTTTCTCTCAAATCAGATCTGAAAGAGAGATCACCTGCCCAATTATTTGTAAATCATTGAATTTGACATGATTTGACAAATATAGATCATCCTCCCCTCAGTCTTGTCGTTGTAGTGTGTCACGTTGCTGGTGACATGAAAAACACTTCGAAATTTGATATGAGCAGCCAGAGTGTCTGGACTGAGACATATTTGTAGAAATCCAATCTGAATCACATTTCAGACCACTTCCTGGTGTGGTTTGGATCTAATTTGCAAACTGTATGCATTTTTTCTGTCCAGACGTCCTAAAATCCATCTGGATACAATCTTGATATGCCAATAAACAGATTTGGGCTGGCAGTCTGAACATAGCCTTTCACATGGGACACCAACACTCTTTAGCAACTGCCTCACCTATTTGGACCCAGATTGAAGCAACTGGACTGGAAGATACAGAATGAATTATAGTCTGTGTACATGTTGTAGTGTGGCTTAAGGTATCGATTGAGTTCATTGACTTAATGATGGAGACAGATAGAGAGATAGAGAATGGCTGGGTTGTAATCATGACATTCTTAGTCCCCTCTAATCCTCCAATAACTGGTTTCCTTCACTGTCTGTGTGAAAGCTGTGTGAAAACAACATCTCCTGCTTAATTCCTTCATTACATACATGCATGTTTGCAGAGATGTTTTCTGTGGTCCCATTGAGTGCAATGTAACAGCAACCACAGGAAATGGTGGCTGGAACAATGAAAATAAGACTTACAATGTTGTAAATTGAAATAATCTACTAATAAGACTCAATTGTGCTTAAAAACTATGCAACCTGCTGCCATCACATTCTGCATTTGTTTAAATTCAACTTACAATTCACATTTTATAAGCTAATTTTATTCTGTTATTTAGATTTAGACTTTTCTTTTTGCATGCGTTTCTTCAACGTTTGCTTTCAAATCTTTATGTAAAAAGCACTGTAGATCTAAAGTTGTCTTCCGTTGTATGTACAGGACATTACATTTGACAGAGAATTTCAGATACTGAAAAAAAACATTGATAACTCTTCCTTTTGTTCCCATGAGAAAAAGAACAGAGGTCATTAGTGCCATTCCCCAACAATATAATCAATCGGTAAAGCGGAAGGTGCTTTAGTAAAATTAAATCCTCGCCTCAGTTCAATGGGCTGTCACACATGTGACTGATAATTTGAGATTACAATTAAGATTACAAAGAACAGCCCCTCAGCCAAAGGGAGTGGTGTCACCGTAAAGACATCCCTGATCAATAGGTAACACGCTTGAGTTTAGCAAACCACCTTGTGTGCCGATGCAACATCGGAAAGAGAGGGTCCCAACTGACATTACTAATCAAAACTGAATTTAACCAAACCATCACCAGAGTCCAGAGGGATAACCAACAGTTCAATCCAATACCAGGAAACATACAAATATAGCATCTGTTAGAAGAGCCAATCAGAAAACCAGGTGAGAGTTTTTTTATTTTATTTCATGTCATAAAAGTTATGCGTGCTTTGTAAAATCAGATTCCCAATGAGCAGAAAACATTTTCATTTTGAGCAATTGAAATCAGCCTTCTAGTGTCAAACTCTGCACATACATCATTCTACACAGTGAACCTGTGACGACCCCTCCCACTCTGTTGGCGATTACTTGCGTTGTTAACGCGTTTGTGTATTGAGACAGAGTGGCAGCAGAATGAGCCACACCTGAAGTAACTTCCTCTGATCGCTGCACCTGCTGAAAGATGGCTGGATATCTCCCTCTTGCTCCCAACCAACAGGATTTGTAGTATGGTTGTGTTCCTTCAGCTTAGCTTTAGATTTAGTCTATTTTGGTTCAATTTGATTTAATAGAATATTATTTAAAATGTTTGCTTTCGTGTGGTCTCTGTTTTTGTTCTGACATTGACCTGTAGGAGCAAGAGGAAAACACAGCTCTCTCACAGGTGAATGTTTCAAAGAACAGGGACTTTAAATGACATCACCAATCAATAAAAAAAATCCCTCCTGAATATGACTAGCTTTTGATCTTGTCAGAAATGCAACTTGGGTTCAATAAACATGGAAGATCTTGCATCGTAATGTTACCTCTGGGTCAATACAGCAGAAGGAGGGGTTTCATTAAAATACCCCAGTGTGAAACTTTGACATATTTGCTCAGACGGCCACATAAATCAACCTGTCTAAATAACAAGCCTCTGAATACACCATCCTATCTTATGTTAAATGTGTTGCAAATGTATGCGTAATGTGCCGAATGATTCACTCGGTTAACCTTAACAAAAAGATTATATCCTTATTGTCTATGCTAACTCACACATCCGCTCCACTCTTATCTTCAGCTAAAATGTCCCATAAGAGCATTTAGTCCACAACAGATGTCATTTTCTGATAGACAGCACACAGTTATGACCGCTACATTTTGAATGACGCACAACATTACTGTTAGACTTGATGCAGACATACAGTATATTTAAATTCACCATCTGTCTCTATAGACAGACTTTGACTGGACGGCGAAGACACCTCCAGCTCACATGTTACATTACTTATCCAGTTTGTGACTTTGTAAGTTTTACTCCTTTTCCTCGAAGAGGAGATTATGTCTACATCCTCCCACATTATCTGTTTAATTTATCCATCCAGTTTGAGAGTATTGTTTGCTTTAGAAACTGGCATTTCTTACTCTTCTACCACACATTTGTCCCTGCGCGCCTGTTAGAGTAGCGAGTGTCGGAAAAGGCTATTTCTCCTTCATTTAAAAAGATGTGACACTGGTGGCATTTTATGCGTTTGAAGGATTTACTAATCTCCAGTGTGGCTGGAGATGTCTGAACACGAGGTCAGTCTGGCGGCTACTTATCTGTGGGAATGAGACAAATTAATAACCAGGCCGAGAGAAGACAGAAGATGTAAATGGTGGCATTAAACACTTTTTTCTTCATTGCAGGATGCTCAGAATTAATCTACGTAAGTAAACTTAGTTCAATAGGAGGTCAGACAAATGTACAATACATGGGTGCAAATAATGGTTTATTTAGTGATCTCTAATCATTAAACCCAAATGTTAACCTGCACGATCGTGTACACAAGCCCATCAAACCTGATTAACACGTAATTGCCAATTATTCACCCAGACCAGAAAATCAGCAACGTCCCTAAAGAATAATTATTGCCTTTTATCACCTCGCAACCCCGAAGCAGCCATCGCATTGCACACAGATATTACACAACGATATTACACCACGTTCTCCTTTTATTCAGACAATGAATTATTCTTGTAGCATAATACTGTAGCCTACGATTTGTTGATATCTGCCGGCACTGGGAGAATCTAATACAGTGTGAGAAGAGTCAAAGGGGAAAACTTCCCCTCTCTGCTCCTCATGGCTTGTATTATGCTTCTATTAAGGCTGTTCTGCTCCACTGATTTGTACAGTTTGTATGTGCTGCATCTTCACGGCTCCTGTGTTACTGCCTCCATAACGTATATGACATCGTTAACCATCACAGTTGTTCCTGACATGTTCGGCTCATGACAATTCTACACCAGTGTGCTAAAGTCTTACCATAATCTCACGAGCATCAGCACATGTGCGGAGCACTCAACACTGGAACACATCAGCATCATTCTTTTTTATGTTGTTCACAGTGATTTCATTATCTTGAGAGACACTGTGATCAATATTTTTATAGTTAAAAGGGATGGCATCGCAGTAACAACAATTATTTCCAGGTAGAAAACCGGCCTTTGACTGGAGATATGTGAAATCAGTAGGCTACAGTTACGGATGAAAATGGCAAGCATTTCCTACCGATTTCACATATCTCCAGACTGTAAGCTGTTGAACAGACACAGACACAGTTGGTGACTAGCTGTTGAACATTTGGCAGCTGGAGAGAAAAATATTTCTGGTTGAGTTGGTGGAGACCAAAAAGGAGCTGAAAAAGAGTAAATACTTGACCTGAAAAAATGTTGCTCCATAACTGACGGATGTGTAAAAAAGCAACTAAATGCTAACAAGTTGATGAAGGTTCATGTAAATTTCAAGTGACCAAACAAGAAATGCAAAGACAAGTCAGGTGGTGGCCGAGAATCTGTGCGCCCTTGTTTTGCTTTTACAGTCATTTATCATTCTATCATTCTGGGCTGAACACAAGTGTTGCACAAGGAAAAATGAATACATTTATAAATGAAATGTATTCATAGAATATGAATTTGCTAATATGGTTAAATGACACACTAATGCCCCATCTAATGACATAGATTTGGCAATTTAAACATCATTTCTGTGTGATGCTCTGGTTCGAACAGACTCTTTCGCTGTTGCCAGAAAGTAGGCAAGCTGTTACCCTCGGCAATGAGAGAGAATTTCACATCAACAAATCTTACCACAGTACATGTGCCAGTCTTAACATCTAACAGAACTCGACCAGCAGATGGCATTAAACGAAGATCATATTTATAAAAAGTTATGGATTTCATCTTTCACAGGCAGATGTACTGCATTCTTAACCTCTTACTGCCTTTTGCAAGTAATAATAAATGAATAAATAAATGATCAAGATGCAAACACAGACCTTCTGGCTGCTATGTTCCATCAGAAATGGGAGACGAGGATGAGTGCAACACAGAAAATGTTGCTTCAAGATGGGTGTCCAGTTTGACTGCCTGCTATCTGAGCTAATCACACCCAGGTTCGGTGGCTCCACTGCATGAAAGATTCCCTCATGTGGATCAGTTGTTTAATTTCATATTGGTCAGCGGACAGGAGGGAAAAGGGAAAAGTTATACGGTTAAAGAATAAGGTTTATGAAGCAGGGACTAAGCTTCACTGTACAGCCTGTGAACAAGGCACTTTGGAGCTTAATTAAATTAATTTACATGTGGGTGTCAGAGACAAGGACAGAGAAGACTTAGGCAAAAAGTCACTGAGCCGCGTCTGAAAGTCCTGCAGTCTGACAAAGGCTGTTACTTGTTCTGCAGATACATCGACCAACTTTCAGAGGAAGTTTGCAAAAACAGAACCAAAATTCACAGCACCACGGCAGACAGGTTGAAAGCCAAAAGTAAGCTTTAATTAAAGCTTATTACAGCTGACAGTCCAAAGTACAGAAAATACAAAAATACAAAACACAAACAACAAAAGGCAGGCAGCAAAACAAGAAGTAATCCAACAGCAAAAATAATTTAATTCTGTGCAATCCAAAATCAAGGCACGGGAGTGCAAAGGAAAAGGGCGGAAAACAGACAAAGAGAGGAAAAAAAGCAAACCATTGGATGAATAAAGACGATGGTGAATGAGATGATCTGTACACTCGGATGTGAAAATAAAGTAGGTGTATATATTGAATGGGGCAGTTATAAACAGTACAAGAAGAATAAAGAAGCAAGAGAGGTAGTGCAAATAAGCAGGGGAACGATGGAGGACGTGCATTGTATGGTGGTGGTCGAACATCAGGAGAGGATCAAACATAACGCAAAGAGTACGGTGAGACAGAGGCGATCCGTGGACCAATATGCTGGACAGTGTTATGTGTGGAATTACCGACAATGAGAATTTCAATTTGTCAGAGTTAGATTGAAGGAAATTATGTGACATCCAGTTCTTGTCATTATGAGAATATCAGTGTGCCAACTCGTGCTCATGTTTTTTAATTTCCTCCAATATTATGATGAGGAAACGTACTTAAACGCCCACGCTGTGGGAAAAAACTCAAATTGAATGCCGATAGTGAGGGAGCTTTTTTGTTTTCTCATAAGGAGTGACAATGACTAACTTGAATCTCAAATGAATGTGGAAATTGAAATGTCTGTGTGAGAGGGAAGAGACAGAATGTGAATGCAGTGAGATAGTAAGTGAGACCGAAGGCGAGGCTTCGATGTGACATGGCCTGATGGTGCTAACGTCTCACAGAGGGTCAGTTTAACGCAAGTAAAAATCCCAACTACGGTCCTTCCTGTGGAGCTGTGTGTTCTCTCCTTCCTCAGCAGCGTGTGAATGACTCATCTATTGACATGTTTCAACACACTCGCTCGACCAAGGATTGGAACAATGCATCATTTTAACATAACAGAATGTTTTATTGGCAAAGTATGACAGAAAAGTGGGTTTCCCCTTTGTCGTGCATGTTACATGTTACACACAGCGCTTCCCTCCCGAGGTGCTTGTCAGCATCATTATTTATTCGTGATGTATTCTCAACTCATTCTTCAAAGTGTGTTTGTGCCTATATATATATATTTATTTATATATGCATGTATGATAGAAAGCATGTGAGAGACAACATCAGAGGAGGTTTCTGGAAGCATTTCAAAGGTGTGTTCTGTTCCCTCGGGGGAAGGAGGAGACAGCTAATTACTACTGAGATTTCCCATTCTCCATCTCTTATTAGTCATTTCCTCATTAGAGGCAGACGTTCGGCAACCAGCCACTGAGAATAAAACCAATTTTCTCTTCTGTCCTTCCTGGTTTTTCTTGCACTGCCTCCAGCTAGACTTCCCGGCCATGATGGTGCTAGGGAAGCCCAGCTGAGTTTAAAGGCATTAAAGGTAATTTGATAACATGGAGCCAATGAGCTGATTCCACTAAACAACAGCACCTTGTCCCAGGGTGCAAGCCCGCTGCTGATTTTATTGGCCGTGAATGTTAAGCGGTGGTGAGTGGTCCTAAATTGTGGCCATAAATCATACTGCCAGGCAGAAAAAAAGGGTTATAAGAGAGAGAGTGAGAGAGAGGAGCTGTCTTCAGTGAACACGGCTCGTCTCAGGCTCACAGCCCTGCTGGACATTCAGAGGCCTCGCAAAGGACAGCAGCCACCACAAACCCTCCTTTTTTTTCACAACACTGTGACGATGGCCTCCTCCTAGAGCCCTCGGCACATCCTGCATCTTTGTCCCTGAATCTGACAAAAATGAAGGTCTACGTCTCCCCACATGTAGGTGTCACCATGGAAACAACCGTTATTCAGTGCTCTCAACAATAGCAGTTATATGAAAGGAGCTGTCTGATGGAATTAAAGAGTAGGCTCGGTCCCTCTTTCCATGCAATAACTACTCACAGCATCAGCAGCCCAACCACACAGGGCAAATGTGTACACGATAGCATGTATTTCATCAAGCACATCAATACCGTGCTCTCATTTCTATTCATCCGCTCCTCTGCGGCGGCGAGAAAAATGTTTTGTGAGATGATCACTAAGATGAGCGAGTGGGATCAGAGGAAACTGGATGACAAAGGCAAACAGATGTTATATATCTTCTTTTTTTTTTTTTTTTTTTTTACAAAATCGTTGAAAGCTTCATTAGATATAATATCAAGTCACGGAGACGGTTTCAGTTAAATGAGGAGATTTATTTACCTAACCGCAAGACAGAGAGCGTCAACTACAAGAACAGAGGTTTGTGCAAATGCAGGCTTGCATATTAGCATATCATAAGACCCAAAGGAATGACTGCACAGCACAGCTTAACAATAAAAGTAAGCATGCAATAAATCCCTTTCTTCCTTTAGAAGAAATCAAATATTTACTAATGGTAAATGGGTTGCTTTTCACCCACACAGCCGGCATTTACACCAGTTGCATATTAGGGTTATGGGCTGTAAACCTTGTTTGGATAAACGGAGGGTAGAGAAGAGTGTGCGTGTGTGGGAAGTCTTATAAACATCGGTGTGGTGTAAGGCCTATGACTTGTTAATTTTGTCTGACAGTGGTGCGAGGATAGATAAGGGGGAAATGAGCAGCTCAGTGGATTCTTTTTAATCCGCAGTGCATGATGGCCAAATGAGCTGTGGTCTCGTTGTCTCCACTGTGTCAGCTCACTGCTGTTTGCACTACTGGGGGCACAGATGATGGTTTCCCATTAAAGACATGAATGTAGTTTTTTCAATAAGATTACAGCAGCTTGAGTTTCAGCTAGCTCTTGCACACACAAGAATGTTCTTTAAAAACTCCACTCGATACTACATTCATCATTTCACACATGATCGATTGCAGTGAAACGTGTCACTTAATGAAAAAGATAAGGAATAATAGAATAACTTTAAAAAAAACAATTTTGAAGAGTTATTTGTTTGGGACAAATCTGATGAGGCATTAAATACTCATGTATCACAGTTGAACCATTTCCATAAGTCATCTAATACATTTTATAATTCCCAGAAGAGCATGAAACATTCGCTTGGCTCATTGTATTGATGTTTAGACAGAGAAAAGAAAAAGAATTTAATACAATACTAACTCATGAAAAATGTGTATTTATGGAAAACCATTTGACCCTGTAGAGCTCATAACCTGAGGCGAAGCAGCGATGATGTGATCCAGGTAATAGGCGGGCAAAGAGTGAATTGCCATGTACCTGGAGGAATGAATCACTTGAAAAAGTCCTGATGCCCTTTAAGATATTAATATGTGAGCTGGTTTGCCCTCAAGGAGCAGAAACATTGGTTGATATCCGCACATTATTATCTCATTTAGTCTGAATAGGTAGCCCATAATGATTTATGTGAAAGCACAAAGCTCTGGGCTCACAGATAGAGGATTTCAAGAATGCTTCACATTTGTATCTGTATTATGCTATTGAATGTAAAAACAAAAAAAATTATTCATCATACAGAAACTATAAGGTTTATTAATAAATAACCTGTAATGTCAAATGCTGTTTATCCGGGCAGAGTATTTTCCTAATTTTGATATCCTTAGAGTGCTGCAGGAATGAGTCCTAAAACCCGGAAACAAGTTTGCGTTATTGCACTTGATCCAACCCTCTCTTAAAGAAGCTTGAGGCTTAAAGAAGTCATATTATGCTAAGTGTATGGTTCATACTTTTATTTGGGAGTGCTAGTAGAGTAGTTGTTCCAGTGTTTGATCAGTGTTGCACATGTGCATTACTTAACAGGCGGGATGTAATCAGGGCAAGGTGGCTCTTCGAAAGTAACGCCGCTATGGTTTGTAAGCATGGCAGTGGTACAGTCGTATATATATTTTATAATAAATATATATAAATACATATTTTTATAACAACTGTTACATAGTGATGCACATAAGTCACGGAAGTAAAGGCTCGACTACAAGCCAGGCGTTTTAGGCAGTGAAGGAGCTGCGTTTTCTGTGGGAGAGAGTAGCTCCCTTTGGCGTGGACTTCTGGACACGACACAAAAAAGCATGATATGACCTCTTTAAGATATTTCCACATTTTGTTCAACAAAAAAATATAATGAAAGCAACATTATGTAACTTTTTTAACAGCTTCAGAAACATGTTGATGGTTCAGTGTCTTGTAACAGGGTGAATGGTGTCTCTATCACTTGTTTCTGCACTATGTATTTCAGTGAGCGGGTCGGATCACAGCTTCACATATCTGTTTGCTTCAATATACTAGTTTTCAAAACATAACACTGTTATGATGTAATGAGTTTTGTTTGTAGTTAGCACCTACATTACATCTGATAAACTGTTACGGACCTGGGATTTGTATTTTTACGACAGTGGTGTTGCACTGGGGGGAGCCAAATCGTAATGCCAATTTCTACA
Organism: Spondyliosoma cantharus; assembly: GCA_900302685.1. Taxonomy (NCBI): domain Eukaryota; kingdom Metazoa; phylum Chordata; class Actinopteri; order Spariformes; family Sparidae; genus Spondyliosoma; species Spondyliosoma cantharus. Next base: position 7,217 of record OMLP01003327.1, on the reverse strand, counting down.
TATTTTTTGCTTTAAATAGCCCCCAATTGAATTCTAAAGCATTTATCTTTCTTGAAAACAGCGGGTGGTAACAAGTGACTAAAGAGACTACAGAAGTTGTCTTTACAGGCTGACTTTAGTTGCAAAAACTATCTCAGTAGCAGTAACTAACTCAGTAGTGTAGTAAGAAGATTAGAGGGGGTAACGTCGAGGTCATGTCACAGTGATGTAGTTGGTTTAAAGCCTAGCGTAAACCTGCCTTTACCACTGAGCATATTTTTGACAATAATCCAAAATCCAATGGAAAAGTCCCATCGCCTTTTTGTTGAGGGAACCAGGACGATACTAGCTTAGCCTACAAATATACGTCATCCCTGCAGCACTCTATTCCCTCCCTGCTGTAAACCAGTCACATTGAGCCGGGCTTCAGTTGTGAGACTCTCAAGGATCATTTACATTCAAGGAACTCAGTTTGGCTCCAAATCTAGGCCTGCTGAATCAATAGGCCTCATCCTGTGATCCATAGTGAGTGAAGAATCCTCAATAGTTGTGGTCTTCAAAGGAGTTCAGGGAGCAGCCAACAGCAGAGCGAACTGTGTTTAGGTGTATTCATGAGAAGTCAATAGTGTGTATCTAGGGAGGGCTGGTGAAGCTCTAGAGGACAAATCAAAGTCAGATTAATATTTGAAGCCCGGGGGTGGATGTGCGTATGTTAGAATATCTGCAAAGACTAGATATCCTTCCATAGCATTTAATGGCAAGGACAGCTTATTTGTCAGATGTGAATTAGTCACCATTCAGAGTTGCTCAGAGCACAAATACACTGTGTGAGATAAACACAAAACCTCTTAGCAAATACACAAAGTATAGAGTCGTTATTAGAAGAGGCCACAATTAATTAACAATCAGGCCGAACCAAAAGACATGTTGTGTGTTTAAAATGTATTGTTGACAATGTGGTTTTAAAATTGTGGAGTATTTATGTCACTGCTAAGGGCAACAGTGTTAGAGCTTTATTCATATAATTTTACACAAAAATCAGCAATTCAAACATTAACTTGTTATTTGCTTAGAAGAGTCTGTTTCAGTTAGAAGTCGTGCCTCCACCTCTGTCGCATCAACACTTTTTTTCTTTGGGAAAACACTGAAGCCAGCACATGACACGGCTTTTTCTGGCTTTGCTGTGAACACAATCTGACACAGAACCCGCCGATGTGCAAGAAAGTGAAGGTTAAAGCTTTTTTTTTTTTTTTTTTTTTTTTTTTTTTT
>OMLP01003326.1:65262-79973 GCA_900302685.1 Spondyliosoma cantharus | reverse complement strand
CATCAGAGTTGTCCAGTTTATTTGAATCTGTATTTTTGTATCTAGCTAACCGTTGCAACATTCATTAGTAAACATTTTAAGGATATGATATTTCAAATTTGAAGACTCAATGCCAATTCATTCTAAAGTTATGTCAAAATATGAATGACAGAAATTGAAAAACGGCACATTATAATACTGTTCACATATATATTTAAACTAAATTGTTACTCATTTTAAAAAACGTCTTAATAATGCCATTAACCTTTTCTTTCTTTGTTTATATATGCAAATGAAAGAGTAAAATTACATCCCAGGATGCCTGAATTATCATGTAAAACATCTTTGACACCAGTGACGAAAAGGCAGAACAAGCATTTTTTAATATAATGTAATAAAGATATTAAAATACATTAAGCTGTAATTTATGTTGATTTATAATGGTAAGTGGTTAACTGTTATGTGACCATGTTTTAGTTGTTAAAAAAAGAATACAAATGAAACATGAAATTGCTGTTCAAAAAGCAACCATTTTCATAGAATGACCCAGCGCCACAGATGCAAAGGCAACACCAGCAACATGGCGACAGCGAGCAGTCTGGCTACTGTCCAAAGCGACAGCCGTAAGAATCTCAGCCTGACCTAGAAATCCTGATCTCACTGCTCTGAAAAGGCAGCGCAACACACCTGGTTGTATTGATAAGCAGGCAGGTTTTGTTATTTACTGAACGAGCGGAAACAATGCTGGTTTTGAACCGTCTTGAGTCGCAAGTGGAAACACAACACAGTCTTCGCTTACTCTTGTTTTACCTCTGTTTCTATCACTCTCCCTCTTCACCTTCTGCTAGCCATTACCAGGGTATAACAACGAGGGTAAATAATGCCTCTTCCTGTTTGGGTTGCACTTCCTGTGTGCCGTAATAGGACCTTTATTTTTTGGGGGGGGGAATTGATCCCATTGGCAGTGGTTGATGGTGTCGACTGTGCAATCACAATCCACTTAAGAAAGGCTCAAATCAAAGCAAAAAAAAAATAGAATCTTTTTGCGAGTTGTTTAAGCAAGGTTTTCTGTGCTCATGCTTTTATGAATTGAACGTATGCACACCAATGGCTAACGATCGTAAGACTAAATTCTAGCAGAAGTCCAAGAATTTTTTTTTAATGAGGTTCCTCGGCATCCAGGAGGGGCAGAGCTACGAAACTGTTTTTGTCACAATTGTTTAGACTTCCAAAAAAACAAGTTATGACAACTTGGTTGGTACATTACATTTCCATTGATCTTGGATGGGATCACCGTCATCAATCTCTGCTCTAGCACCAGCCAAGAAACACTTCGCTTCTCTGATATTGAGCAAAGCATGTTTTTGTCAATTAATTTTTGAGGCTATCCCATGAAATATGAGTTAGCTTACAATTGCAGACACGCCACCAAATGTGCGGTGGCAATAAACATTATTGCTTCCCATTTTACTAATTACCTGAGAGCGTTTGGCGGAGAGAACAGAGAACATGTCGTCCTGCTATGAATTTGTAATATCTTTCTTGAGTTTTATGGAGGAAAAAGAGCTCAGATCAGAATTCATGTATATAGTCATGAATCATAAAATATTAAATAATGTATTTACATAGCCTTGGGTGCAGCAGCCCATCATCCTCACCCGCGCTCTGTGCTGCCATATCCGCCCTGTATTGCATCTCTTGATAATTATGTTTGACTGGTTGATTATATGTCTAAATTCATCCGCGCACCGTAACTCCTGCAGTTGACCAGGGCCACTGTGGTATGAAATTATTTAACCCAGAGCATGATTTTTTTTTTTTCTTTTTCAGTTAGAATATGATGTAATGTCTGGTTTAAATCAAGGGTAACTGAAACTGACTCTGTATAATTTGTTTTCACCAGCTGGCTACGCGAGTGCTACCAGTCCAAATCCATATTGCTCAACGAGGACCAGGAGTACGAAGGGGTATCGCCTTACAGGAAATAATACCAGTGGTGTAAAAGCATATCGCTGACAGAGATTTTCCGTATGAATTCGTCACCTACATGCTCCCCGTGTTCTGTGAAGTCGGACGGGGGGAGGGGGTGGTGTCGCCTGTAACATTAGATTTATTGTGTCTGCTCCCGCTCCTCTCAACACCTGTCCCAAAAGGCAAATTAATCCCAAACTCAAAACATATCCCTCTCCCCCTCGGTGCACAGACATGACACATCTGTCTCAGCCATTCTGCACGGCCTGACGTGTTTCTGGGACACATCACATGCCACTTTGACATGAAGGATGTGGCTACTGCAGCGCTCTGGCTGACTGACAGACTGACTGACTTACTGACAGAACGACTTATACGTGAGGAGTTTTTTCTTTTTTTTTCTCTTTCTGCAGAATCCTCCTCCTTCACCTCCTTTCCTGCTCCCCTCGAACAACCACAATCAAAACACTCTGAAAACACTGTTCAGAATAGAGCAGAATGTCAGGCTGACCAGCTGCAAAAGCTGGAAATTTGGCACAGAAAAGAAAGACTTTAGCTCTTAGGATGTATTATTCAAGTAATTGCATTTACTCCAGTACTTAGCTACAAAATTGAGGGACTGGACTCTTTTTATTCTGCTCCTCTATATTTTAGAGGGAAATATTGTATATTTTACTGCACTACATTTATCTGTCAGCTTACTGACTAAGATGTTACATACAGAAAAATAATAACATGCTTATAATTTAAAATGCATTGTTAAAGATTAAAGAATTTTTTTTATTATTATTTTAAACCTGGGCTAGACATTTACATGTTTTGTTGGGTAAATGACTCACACTGACCAAATGTTTTGAAATCAGTACAGTAGATCACTAGATCCTTTGGGGCAACTTAGACTGTCAAAGTTCACAAAATTGTCCGTTGTTACAGTTGTTGCCTCATCCAGATTGTTTTGACATATTCATTCATGAAGTTAATGAAACCTATCTCTGGTCTTAGTTGCCCCCAACAAATTAGGTTGCAAATTGTGAGGCGAAATACGGGACAGATACCAAAACTTTTGGCAGGTGTGAATCCTTTACACACCAAGGCATGTTCATATAGGGCCCAGGTTTAAAAATACCAAAATCCCCCTATAAATCAGTTGTGCCACCAACGTTTTTGTCAGTCGACCCCTCAAAATGCAACATTTGTATTTGCGGCCCCTTGTTACATTTCAGATGTCTATAAGTCTATGAGTTGTTGACTGAAACTTTGTTTGTCTTCTGTTTTTCTTTCCTCTCTTATTAATCATCTCTCAACTCCTCAGATTTATCTTACGATGCTCCGGAGGTGGCAACGCCGCCTGCATATTAGATGCATTAGTATAAACGTATCTTATAATGTCCTATATAACAATACATCAGCCACAGGGGTCATTTTGAGTGCTTTCACTTTGATACTTTAAGTACATTTCGTTGTTTGTAATACTTCTGTGCCTTTTACTTAAGTATGATGGACTTTTACTTGCAATGGAGTAGATTTACATGTTTGCATTGGTGCTTATTTATATCAATAATCTGAATAATGGCACTTGTATTTTTTATTTCAAGATAAGACCAAAATAAAAAGGTCCACTGCAGACCAGAGCGTGACTGTGTCCCTGTGCAGGCAGAGTGGTGCAGTGCTCAGGTGGTGGCTGTCCTGATGAGACATGGCTGTTGGCTGTTATCAGTCCAACTGAACAACATCTACAGCCAATCACAGGGTCGTACGACGGGCCCTGAAGATCATCACCACGGAGACTGGGCAAGTCTGGAGAGCCACGTTTACTTACTTACACAGATGTAACAAATACACACAAATGTTTTACTTCAATGGGGAAATACTGCTGGAAACATGTCATTCACAGACATTAATGGAGTATTGCGGTTTAAAAAGTGTCCTTGTATGAAAAAAGAACAGCAAATCAAAATGATATATAATAATGCATTACGTGGATTGTTGGGAACGGCTTTGAATTCCAAGGGGAAGGCATTTCACACACGTGAACAAACACACAAAAGAAACAATCGAGCTCATTGTAGGCATATTTTCCCTTTCCATTACACAGCTGTCTCAAAATTATTCAGTCTCAGCAGCTCCATCATGCACTTCACCAGCCCATACCTGAGGGTGTGTGTGTGCGTGTGTGTGCGTGTGTGCGCGTGTGTGTGTGCGTGTGTGCGTGGTGCGTGTGTGTGTGTGTGCGTGGGACGTTTAAGTGAAGCACTATAGAGGCAAGAAGAAAATTGGACATCAGAAATGTGAGTTTGTGACTGTGTAAGAGAGAGGGAGAGACAGAACTTTGATGAAAACAAGGAACTGAAGATGGGCTGAGTGAAAGCGATGAGCTATATGGCCCGTCTCTGCACCTCTTTCAACCTGCTCAGTGAGCCATGTGCTCGGCCTTGTAAACTGCAGTGCTACTTGATTACTTTGTCAGTCTTCTTAACTGGCTTTTTGCTCCGTGGGGTAAAATAAGGAGACGCGTCGGACAGAAAGTGTCCAACTGAGAGTAAGTGCAGGGAGGTGAGTGGAGACACTGCATCCAAATGAAGGGGGAATTATATTCAGCTGTCTTGTGAGTGAATAATGGAGAATCATGATCCACGTCGAGTTTTCTGACAAGCTGGATTTTATGTGTCGTATCAAACCAAACAACCGGACGCTCAGGATTGTGCAGTATTTCAGTAGAGGACCCACTCTCCCTCGGCTGATGCAAAAACTGTTCTGTGTCATCCTCACGTCTCCTTAAGGAGAGCTGAGGGACCAGAGTCAATTAGTTCCTCATACCGAATTCCCAGTTCACTTCTTTGGATAAAATTCAAGTAATTAAATAGATATTATAAGAAAGACATTTCAAACACAGTCATCCGAAGGTCTTTCAAGGAGAGGGAAAGAAGCCAAGCACTTTTAAGGAAAACAGATAACTTATTTTTGCTTTTCATGATTTAATCTACACAATGTTTAAAACTTTTGTTTTACACTAATGAACTTCATTGGGTATTTTCTTCCCCCTCCTGGTCAAGGTGAATTCAGTTAGACAGTGCCACCCTTTGGCAAAATTGGGTACTTCTTCGTACAACCCACCCCATCTGCCAAACGCCTGCTCAAAGCATATGCTTTCACTTCCCGAGCAGGGCTGGGATGTGATAGATCACACGCAAACAAGATTACATTGTCAAAATACAAAAACAGGTAAATATAATCATCACAGTGAATCATTTGTAATTAGATTTTGAATAAGTCACATGATCAAGAATTACTTGATTTCTTTTTTGGTTTTGATTACATATTTAGAATATGGCAATGTTTTAAATTTTGATTTATTTTCATGTCAATAGAATGCTAAGCCTTCGTTCTCATTGTACAGAATATGATGAAATTAAGAGCGCTAATCCTGATCAATGCGGTAAAAGACGACAACTATAAAAGCTCACAGCAGTAGATAAACATCACGGTGGTATTACACCGTAGAACACTAGAATAAGATAGTAATCTAGAATAGTAAAATTAGATAACAAATACAGTGTAACATGCGTTAAATATATGTAGTATTGCACCAGAATAGTTGCAATACTTTGAAAGTAACTAAACAAGAGAAAACAGAGTATGCGTGTAAATCCAATGGTTGTGGCTGCTTCCATATTTTTAGAACAAGGTGTAATATTTCCAATGTTTGACTGTGAAGTAGAGCAAAAGTGATCCCAAAGTATTCAGATTAGATCACTTATTCTTTTGTAATCAAATGGATTATGTTTCTGTAATACTGTTTTTCTACTGCATTCAGTGACAGATTACAGCTCAGGGTAATCTGATCTCACCCTGCTCACTATGAAATCTTACAACTAATGCCTATAAGCAGATCAAAGTTTCAAAGTAAAGGCCAAATAAATAACTTAAAAGTGATGCATGTTATGGAAAAATGAAAAGTGTTAAAAGGACACGACGACAATTAAGATGTATATCAATGCAGCCCCAAAAAGCTAACCTACGAGACATCTCTAACACCTATTGTTTATTTTGTGCAGAATAATCCAACATTAGATAGATATATAGTCGGTTTGTGTTCAATTCTGGGACCTCTTTCTGTATTATTCAAGAACAGCTCTCTTAACAACATCACAAACTAACACATAACTAGTGTCTTTATATATATACTATGCACTCAGACATGGGCTCAATTGCTCACTTGCGTTCCATTCGCTCTTTTCTATTGATGGATGAGGCAACCGTTGACATCAGCCTTCTGGGATCAAAAGACACTGTGTGCATGAAAAAGAGATGACGCATTTCTGCTCCAAACTTTACAAGAGAAACTCGAAGAATCAACCTCTTCATGATTGAAGTTGCGTGCGGCAATTGTCATGTGGGTTTAAGTGCCGGCACAGTGTGTGAACACCTGTTGGTCTACTGTTTTCAAGGGCGCAGGCATGCTGGTCCTGGGAGTTTTTGTTTGGACTCAATACATTGTCATTGCATACACTGAAGCCTTTAGAAGGGGCTGGACTCGGATTGTGTTGGCGTAGATGTTAGATGTTCATTGTTGGGCTGATCTGTCTTAGTGTCATTGAACTGGGGCCTAACTCCATTTTTAATTTAACGAGAGTTATTAATCATGACATTATACCGAGCAGAAAAAGTGAGAATTTGAGCATTATACATAGAGAAGCTGTGTAATGTGGTGGAAATCCCCAAAAGCCAATGGTGCTGCTCATTTTGACTGACAAGAACATGATGAGCCTTGTCAGCTCTGCACCAGTGAAGCAGGGCCGAGCACAGAGACCAGTGACGGGGGCTGGGCATGCACTCAGATAAGACACATTCTTGGCACAAGAAGCAGTCATAAAAAACCCCTTTCTGAGTGAGATATTGATTAAATGGGTAACTGTTGTTGCAATGAAAGCAAACGCATTATAATGGTTCAGAAAAATCAAAGATCCTTCCTAAAGACGCGAATAGAGATTTAACCTTCATCACGTCTATCCAACTATCTGAACCATTCAACTATGGTGCATTTCACGATCATATTATCAGCGACGCCTTTTCCGTTGAGAAGGCTGGATCGTTGTGCACTTGAACCAGCGCTGTGTATTCTGTTATAAAACCGAAGAAATGTGCTGTGATTACAAAAACTGATGAAATTTTGTGGCAATGCTTCTAAAATGAATGTCAAAGACTCAGAAGTCTATCTGAATGCCAGCGGCTGTCTAAATGAGACGTGACACAGTAAAAAACTTTGTGTCTTTAAACTTTCATACCTCAGACATAATGATCTGAAAGGTTGCTGTGAGTGTGATTCTCTGTAGATCTGCCTCACCCAATCTTTTAAAGAGCCATACAGGCAAGTTGACCGCTTCATGCGCAACAAAGAGAGGTCTGAAAATAGACTGTGGGTTAGGATTTGTGCTCCTGTAAATAGTCACAGGGACATTATAGGGGTCACCAGCAAGCATTTCAAGGCTGGAGGCCAGGCTGTTGCTGTGCAAGTGCCATATATGTACATAGTAACATGAACATACAGGAGTGGACTGTACTGAGGAGGAAGCAGAAGTTTGTATGTTTGAATACAGTTGAATACAGTTCATCCAAACCAAGACTTTTCACACTGACCTGAACTCAGAAGTGTACAGAAAGCCTAGAGCTATAGTAAGTCTCAGGGTCCACATCTGCAATCGACTTCTGTTTTTTTTTTTGTTTTTTTTACAATGATTTGACTGGACAGTGAACAACTCAGCGCTTTGCTATCATTTCAGTTCACAGCAGCCGTTTTAACCTCAGTCTTTTGGGCATGACCTCTAGGAGTCAGGGTTAAATCCTGCTCCATAGCAGAGTTAAGCCCAGAGCTAATGGTGGGGATATCACACATTTGAAGTTCTGAGTGAGAAAGGACTGTAAGCTCATGGCTAACAGAGCAGTAAACTCCAGGCTATTGTTGGTCTCAGACAAAGGCTATATATAGAGCGACGGTCCTGCTGATGTTGTGATGTCTTTATCCAGTATATGATTGAAGGTGAAGAAAACAAGGCAGCACTATTGCTAAATGCATTCAAAGATTGAGTGCATATAAAGGTACTGTATGTAACAGAATTGTTTCAAAACTAATTTGATGTGAGGCCCATGTAATAATGTAAGTGCATTGCCTCCTTTTTCTTGTGACCTTGCAGGATTTTCACAAAACTGTGTGAGAGAGACATGACTGAGGAGACATTACATTACAAAATAACTACAATTTAGAAAATGAAAAGCTCATTAACATGTCTCAAACAGAGCTGAAAATCTTTGTACAATAGATAGGAGATGTTACTAGAGACTATACTGAAGGTTAAACTCTTGTGTTACATTCACTTGTAGATTGTCCTGCCTTGTTTACCTTTAGTGTCTTCTGGAGAAACCACAATAAAAATGCACATATTGGTAACATGACATTGGAGAATCTTGAAATTCATCTTGTTAATGAAGTGGTTGGAGAGACATGTTAACTGGCCCTTGTTTTTGGAACCTAAACCTCTTCATTATCATCACTACCTTTATTCAAACAGTGAAGGTCATTGAGAGCAAACTTTCTTTTGCAAGGTCACCCTGATAACAACACAAATAATACATGTAAATATAACGGTACATTTAAAACAATTAAAAATATTTATTTCAATCCACATAAAGCAATAGAAGTAACATCATTACAATTAAAACATCTACATTTGTATCACTCCCTGTCTAATAAGAGAGTTAAAGTGACTAAATGGATTACGACACCTACACTCACACTGCTCAGTATCTATGAACAGAGACCAGCTGATCCCATTCAATCAATTTAAATCTGTTTAAGAGTTTCTGCAAGTTGTTGCATTGATATGGTGCATAGCATTTAACGCCACTTTCCCAATCTCAGTATTGACATGGTAATCCTCAAGGACCAAAGACCCTCTAGTGCAGTGTGATCTTAATTTAGAGTTTAGACAACATGAGAGGTACTAAGTCACCAAGAAGTGCTTTATAGATAAACCTAATTTTGACGAAATAATACAAATTTCAGATACAGATTTCCTTCAGTGTCTGTTTTTCTCCGTCATTTTTTCTTCATTGTAGCCTTTGTTTGATAATGTGGCTGTTATATGAAATATTATGAAAAATATTCAACTTGGATTTAATGTTATTAGACTGAGTACACGGGGTGTGATACAAAGTAGTGTTTTATGTGCAGGAGGATTTATCGGGTTATGATAAGAATTGCAGACGCTGTGCTAGTCTAACAAGACCACAGATTTACACAGAAGAACAAAACCTACAGATAAGGGGAGAAAAGTGGAAGCGGAAGTGATGTCATCTTTGGTGGGCGGGACTACCTCTTTGTAACTTCCACCAATAGCATACTTGCTCGCTAAAATATGAAAATGGCGGCTCTCTGTAGTGAGTTTGGGGACCTGGTACAAATCAAGAAACAGCTAATATCGGTGATATCGCTTTGTAAAGAAAGAGGACTTCTACACAGCGCGAAGTGGTGAGTCTGACTGTGACTAATGTGCCATTAACTGCCTCTCTTTTCGCTCTGTTGTCTCCGTTAGCAAGTGTTAACGCCAGTTAACAGTCGGTTAGCTAACGTTAGCAGTGCTATTGAGTGTTGACAGTCTCTTTATAACAACTTTGCTAACGTTAAATCTGTTATACTGAATATATTAAGTGTGTAACACACTTAATGTGGTATCTTACAATGAGCGAAGAGCGTCGTTAAATGAGTACTTACGTCAAAATCCGAGAGGTTGATGGATTTTATTGTTATAGAAAGTAGAGCATCCTGAGACCAAAACACTGTGAGCCTGAGATAATGTGTCACTTCATTGTCAGGTATCTAGCTAAATCACATAGACGCATGATACCACTGTTACCAATGTGCTAATGTGTAGCCTTAATGTTATTTTATTTCATTATTTTATTTTTTACCAGTACTGGGCTCAATTTGTAGTAATTGACAATTACAATCAGAAAATCTTGAAAGGACAAAGTTGGATTTAAAAGAAAGCAAATTTGTGGTGTTTTGCTTGTTCTAATTAGAAATCTAGTGTGATAGAACTAAACCCCTAATCCTAAAATGATCCTGTCTGTTATCGGTTGTACAGATATGATACTGTATGTCACCTGCCTCCTGTCTTTGCATTTCAGGGCTTCTGAGTTGGCATTCGCTCTGGAGCGTCTTCCTAAGGATGAATTACCTCCGTCGCCTCTTTTTACTGAGGTACACTCCCATGTCTGATGTATTTTTATGCTTCAAAATCATTTAATTTATACTGTACGTCAGCATCACAAATATATAGTATATTAGGTGTCAACTTGTTCCAGCTCTTCATTGAAGCTGAATGATATTTAGATTCATGGTTTATTCTTAACTAAGAATCCATGATTTTACAGTTACATTATCACTCCATCATATGAAATTATTCTCGTTATGTTGTGCATCATTTTAAACACATTTCCCTAAATCACTTTTCGATTAGTCCCTACTGAAGATCATCTATATGAATGGATGGAAGTTTAGTTTTAACAATGGTTATCAAACAGGAGTAAATAATGAAATTGCTAGGGGAAATTTTTGCCACAAAATTGGTACAGTTGTGAGTATTTACGGCAGCAGGATGGCACATTTTGGATCTCCCACAGTGTCCATGTTTAACATAATTAATGATAACAGTCACTCAATTGGGGGGGTCTGTCGCACTTAAGGATGTGTCAGATCGGGATATGGCCACACAGGTGATACCTGTTAGTAGGAAGTAAGCTTTGGTCTTTTTGTGACATTTGTTGACAGAATATCACTAGACCTATCCTTTTGACACATTATGAAATAAACAAAGACTTGCATTTGAGCATTAAAAAGTTAGAAAACTGTACTACATAAGGAAGAAATAAACGATCTGAGGTGCAGTTACATGTTAAGTGTGAGAATTCCATTCAATGATAATCATTGGTTTCCTTTTTTTAAGCAAGAGAAGTCTTACACTGCCCCCTAGTGACATTTTTTTACGTAAAAAGCAAAACTGGCTGATAATATATTTAAACCTTTTTAAAAATGGAGGACATATATGATTTACTTTAATGTATGTTGTTTTTGTACTTGTTTAACTGGAAATGTATTAAAAGAAGAGATTTACCTTATTTCTTTCTTTGATTAAGTTAAGTTGATAAAGATGAGTAGAGTTCATTTTTAATTTTGTGTCCGTCTGCCTGAAACACAGGATGATGCACAAGACCTGGACGCGCTCACACTGGCCAAATCCTACTTTGACCTGAAGGAGTACGACCGTGCTGCTTACTTTCTGAAAGGCTGCTGCAGTCAGAAGGCCTATTTCCTCTATATGTATTCTCGCTATCTGGTAAGATCTAGATATCTGGCACACCCACATCATTTGTTCCTTGGTTTAATTTGGTGACAAAACCGATTTCACTGTTATTGAAACGTTGCTTTCTTTGTCTTCAGTCGGGCGAGAAAAAGAAGGACGATGAGACAGTGGACAGCCTGGGTGAGGACTTGTCTGCTTGGGCCATTTAAAAGAGCACTCGAAGTACATTTTGCACTTTTATCCCTGAACCATTTTTATGTCTGCTCTGTGTGATTCTAGGTCCTCTTGAGAAGGGTCAGGTGCGCAATGAAGCCTTGCGAGAGCTGAGGGTGGAGCTTAGTAAGAAGCACATCGCAGGAGAGTTGGACGGGTTCACCCTCTATCTGTAAGAACCCTTCCTCTAAAGTGGACACACTTTCCTCAGATTACACAAAGGAATACCATGATCATAAACTGTGTTTGTGTGAACGCAGGTATGGGGTGGTGCTACGAAAGCTGGATCTGCTGAAGGAGGCGGTGGAGGTGTTCGTTGAGGCAATTCATGCACTTCCTCTTCACTGGGGAGCCTGGCTGGAGCTTAGTAACCTTGTAACCAACATTGAAATGGTAAATGCCTTTGTGTTTACACATATAGCCATTTACACCCCGAATCAATTCTTATAACACAGTCTTGTGACTATTATACACATTTTCATCACAGAACAAATGCAAAACTTTCTAGTATTTAATCAATGTGAAGAAGCTTAAAAAAAAGCTCTATCTCGTGTAATTATAGACGCTAAAATGATTTAATCTCCATTGGTGTCTTGGTCTTTCTCCCCAGCTGAAGTCCCTGTCTCTGCCAGACTGCTGGATTAAAGACTTCTTCATGGCCCACATGTACACAGAGCTGCAGATGATCAAAGAGGCATTGCAAAAATACCAGAACCTGATCGAGGCCGGCTTCTCTAAGAGCACTTACATCATCTCACAGATTGCTGTTGCCTACCACAACATCAGAGGTATATTCTGCCTCTTTTCAGAACTTTGCCCGTAAGAACAATGTTAAGGGAAAAGGTTTAATCTTACGGCACTCTGTCTCTTTTCATTCCAGATATCGACCAAGCTTTGGCTCTGTTCAACGAGTTGAGGGAGCAGGATCCGTATCGCATCGACAACATGGACACATTCTCTAACCTGCTCTATGTCAAAGTGAGTTCGCCACTTGTGAAATCTTACTGATTATCCATTAAAAAAGTGTTTCTTAACTTGTGCCCCCCAGTTGTTTCACAGCGTTGATAGAGGTCTAAATGATAATAAATCCAAATTATTGAAACTGTTTTTAGTTCTGTTGCTGATGGTAATGAATACTTCCACAGAGCATGAAGCCAGAGTTGAGCTACTTGGCCCACAACCTGGTGGAGATCGACAAGTACAGAGTGGAGACGTGCTGCGTTATCGGTAAGGGTGGTGTCAATCTGATTAGCAATAATGAAAATAAATTCTCCAGCCAAATTTTCAGAAATTGAACAAAGAGTTAATGCATACATAAAATGAATTGTAATTTCTCATAAATCATCTTTACTTTATTAATTGAAGAGATACAAGATATTGACCGATAGCTTCGTATTATATTGGATTAGTTTTATTTTTGATTTCATCTCTTATAAAACATTTTTGAGACGTCATTCAGAATTACAGCAATTTTTGTAATAAGTTGCGTGTCTCATTCACAGGTAATTATTACAGTTTGCGCTCTCAGCACGAGAAGGCAGCTCTATACTTCCAGCGGGCGCTCAAACTGAACCCCCGCTGCCTTGGCGCCTGGACTCTCATGGGCCACGAGTACATGGAGATGAAGAACACTTCGGCTGCCATCCAGGCCTACAGGTCAGTTCAAAGCAGCGTGTCGGATTCACAACAGCTTGTATTGTTGTGAGAGTTTCCTTGTTTTTACCTCTACCCTGTCCATCAGGCATGCCATTGAAGTGAACAAGCGTGACTATCGTGCCTGGTATGGCCTGGGTCAAACATATGAGATCCTCAAGATGCCCTTTTACTGTTTGTACTATTATCGAAAGGCTCACCAACTCAGGTATGAAGAAAAAAGAAGGTGTTTTATTGCAGGACAATTAATATAGTTTAGAAACAAAAATATGTTCGAATATCCAGTCCTCAATTAGGTACTTTGACACTGTGATGTATTTTTCTAGGCCCAATGACTCACGCATGCTGGTCGCACTGGGAGAAAGCTACGAAAAACTGTCACAGCAAGTTGAAGCCAAGAAAGTATGTTCCAACTGTCAGTGAGTCATGGTTTGTGTAATAATCTCTCTAAGGTTTCTGACTTGTTTTTGATTTGACATATTCTGTTTTTATCTAGTGTTACTGGAGGGCATACTCTGTTGGAGATGTGGAGAAAATGGCTCTTCTCAAGCTGGCAAAGTAAGTGTCTGTCAGTGTAGAATGAGGAAATATAATTCAAAAAGTAAGATGAAGCAGATCATGTGGTCTAAAAATAACGTCGTGTCATCACATTTTCTTCAGCATCAAGCACGAAATAAAGATCTGGTCTCCAGCTTTATTCTTTTGTCAGACTGCATTTCAACATATTGTTTGTATCAAACAGAAATGGGAGCTGAATTTAAATGATTTTTTCTTTGTCAGGCTCCACGAGCAGCTGAATGAGTCCGATGATGCTGCCAAGTGTTATATGCTATACATCCAAGACATTTTCTCTTGTGGGGTAAGCATTTTCAAATATCTATCAAATTTTTCAAATATGTATGTCCACAAATGTATGTGTAGTTTTGGGCTCTACAGTTAAGAAAAATATTAACACCGCAGCATACAATTCAGGCCATGTGTTTGTTCAGGAGAAATATGTGTCTCTAAAATTCCGTCTCCACAGGAGCAACTGGAGCATGCGGAGGTGAGCACAGCCCTGCGGTACCTGGGTCAGTACTATTTCAAGAACAAGCTCTACGACGAGGCGTCCCTCTGCGCTCAGCGCTGTTGTGACTACAATGATGTAAGCGCACCGGCATGATCACAAATAATAAACACCGTGTTGATCGTAATTGTTATGAGACTACATATTGTCTAAAATGTTGGATATGATTTCCTGGTTTTAAAGGGACAATATGTAGTTTAGGAGAAGAAAGACAAACTCAGAATTTTTATATTTACAATGTTAGTGAGGGTAGTATTTATTTTTTCCATAATTGAATAAACAAACTATTCTCAGAGGAAAATACACACACCAGAATACTGTTTAAAGCTAGAAAGGTGGCAGGGTCTGCCAAATATAAACAAGGTAAAACAGTCATGAAAACAAAGAGTTTGTTTATTGAGGCATAAAAAAAAACATAAGTCAATGAACATCTTTCTCTTCTGATTAAAATTTCTTCCCCACAACTATGC